>VMDO01007802.1:0-35326 GCA_007922755.1 Pedetes capensis
TTTCAGAACTTGTCATCTCTTTATTTAGAGCAACTGAATGTGAAATTCTTGCATATTGTAGATAAAAACAATCATATACATATATTTATACATTATATACAGTATTGTGTATTGTAAGAAAATGAAAGTCTTAAGAGGCTGAAAGATATAAAAAATTAATGGTTAAATGAATACTTATGAAATGCACGTTAAGCTATATTGGAAATACAGCATTTAAGATGCCAAAAAAGTAATCTTTTACAAAGAATTGAACATAGTATGATGAACTTGAAAAAGCTTTCAGGTATACTTGAGGAGATACACCAATAATGTCAGAAACAAAGCACTCATCAACCCCTTTCATTTTTAAAACTTGACTGTAGCAAAGACAAAGGAGCATGATCTTAATGTTTTCATGCTCTGCATTCAAATTATTCATAACTACGTCATGAATGAAAAATGATTATGATATTTGTCCATTTAAAATTTCAAGAAAAACAGACCCATTGCCATTATGATTCAATGATTGAACTCTTCTGGTCAGTAGACATCAAGAGTTGGAGCAATAGTTTAATTATACTTTAATCTTTTTTAGATGGATATGCTCAAAACAACAAATGTATGCCAGGCTTTCATACCTTAAAAACTTCTATGCTCTTCTTCTCATGGTCAAAAGAGTGCTAAATTCCACCGACTCTTTGGAAAATATAAATAAGGTTTACTTTTTGCTTATTTGCATATACTACTTCAAAAGTAAAATATTAAATTCTACCTACTACATGGAATGGATAAATTCATTATTCTCTCTCTCTTTTTTTTTCTTTTGTGTTACTGGGAATTGAACCCAGGGCCTCCTGCTGTCATGCTTTGCAACTGCTGTGCCACTGAGCTGTTCCCCACATCTATATTTTTACTTTGTGAGACAGGGTCTCACTAAATTATTCACACTGCCTCTGGTCTCAAACTTGTGATCCTCCTGACTCTGCTTCCTGAGTCACTGGGATTACAGATGTGTGCCACCACAACCAGCATGTTCATTATTCTTACAAAATTACAGAAAATTTTATTGTACTATATGTGATTTTGTACTCAAGAAGTTTAATCATATTCTGTAGTTAATTTTGAAGTTTGTATGGTTAAAAAAAAAACTCCTTAACAAAATCCTGCCTAGTAATACATCATATGTGAACACTCTACCTAAATAAATAAAAATACACTGCTCACCAAAGCACCACACTAAATGGTACAAGAAACAAAGAAGTGAGTACTACACATTATATATTATAATGATAAGTGAATCAAGAATATTTAAAACTATACTTTGAGTTGCAATAGATGTATCCCTCTAAAGAAAAGTCAGAACGTAATTTAGGAAAATTAATGAAAAAGGTTCAGAAAGAAAACAAGAAAAATCCTCAGATTGTTTTTACAATATCCTTTGCAAAATATCTTAACCAGTGCCTTCTGGGTGGAAAATTACCAACTACCTAGGGCATATAGGAAAAATCATTAAGTATGTGCCATAAGAAGTGAAAAACAAGCACAGATTTACATAAAGCCCAGGCAAGAAGCCTTGAGGTACACTAATATTTGTGTGTGTGTGTGTGTGTGTGTGTGTGTGTGTGTGTGTGTGTATGTTTTATCTTGAAAATAAATTTAATGCCAGAGATTGGTAGAATTCTAAATTGCATAGAATCAGGAGTTACAAGATTATTTCAGCTTCAAAGTCATTAATAGAACCCTGGAATATTAGAGGTTGAAGTGCTCTTATCCCTTAATATGCTTAAGATAACTTAAGATATTTTTTCAGTTTTATAGTACTGATACTTGTGTACAATAAAATATAAGATTTTGATATCCGGGACTATATATTCTGATTACTGTATACAACATCTTCTTAGATTTCAATTTTCTTGTTGCCTTGCTATATGGTTTTAATCTCAGTTTTTGTGCTATCTTCACATGTTTTATTACTTACATTTCTGAGGAGGATGATTATCACTGAACTTCTAATGTGGTGATATATTGGGATGTTGGGTTGTGTTAATAAAAATTCTACTCATTCAATTTTCTGAGTTTATCATTGTGTATAGGTATTTGTATTTTAAAAAGGCTTCCAATTATTTCTTCAAAATTTCTCTTCGGCTACCCTCCATTTACCATTAAGGTAAGAAGTTCTTACAAAAAATAAAACTTTTAGTTTTTTGATTGATGGTCAGAAGTTTACAGTATGGTAATATTCTTCCAAGTTGTTCAATCCCATAATAAATTTTGTAATTTGAAAATAAAACTCAAAGTCTAATGTGGGAGTGCATGCCTGTAATACCAGCACTTGTGAACTGCCAGTGACCCCGGGTTACATAGAGAGACTCTGTCTCCAAAATAAATGAATGAATGAAGAAAAAGAGAAAGAAAGAAAGAAAGAGAGAGAGAGAGAGAGAGAGAGAGAGAGAGAGAGAGAGAGAGAAAGAAAAAGAAAGAAAAAAGGAAGGAAGGAAGGAAAAGAAAAGAAGTAAATACATAAATAATAAAAATTGATATTACCAAGTACTGGTATTCACTCATAAATGAAGTAACTAAAATGATTAGAATCAATGTTATCTGGTCCATTCATCTTACTTGAGATCCAAAAAAATCAGAGGAATTAAGTAAAATTTCAAAACCTATACATTTAAGTAGTTGCAATTCTGTAATTAAAACCAAGAACTTCTGCTTCATCTTGAGCTATAACTTAAGCAGATCTTATGAAATCACCTGCTCTAATTTTATCTTCGACTGTGATATCCTATCACTCACAAATGATTCTTACATATTATTCTCTAGCAATGCCAGAGCATATATTATTCTCTAAGAATGATCATTCTCAGCTTCTTCCAGTGTTCCAGAATCTGAGAACAAGCCCTGTTCTAAAATGTTTCTGACATCCTGGCTACCCATGCATCTCTCATTGTAGATACACTAGCAACATTTATACAAGCCAGAATGATGAGTATCTCAAGAGTAAACTGCATACTCATTATATTCTTCTCCCCTTGTCCTTCATATCCTAATATGGATATATTCTTTCACATTCAAGATTTAAATATAAAATAAAAACAAAATGCACTTTCATATAATATTGACACAGAAATGGGAACCTAGGAATTAGTTAAGAGACCCCCTCTCATCTTATCATTTGAAAATTAACAAAAGTAAGCTCTGTCATTGTTACTGCCTACAAATATAAATGCTTGCACCAAGGACAGTGTTTTAGGTAGTTGAGTCAGCTGATCTCAGAACCTTGGATTATTGCAAATTCAATAGAATTCTTTCAGGAGCATTTGCCATCCTGAAATCTCCTGGCGTATCCAAATGCCCTCCCAAATTGCCACAAATTTGACATTTCTGTGAGATCTTCTGAGAAAGCTGACTAGAGCGGTGACCATCTTGGCCCTTCATTTTCCCATCTGCATGTAAAGCGATTTCCTTACATGGAACTGTCATCTCACTCCATCCATGTTAACATCATTAATAGCTACTCACTAAATATCAAATGCATTGAGAATCCATATGAGGCATCGATATTGCCAGACTCGCATGTAGCGACACATGTTTTGATCCAATATCAGATTGCAGAGCTATGAAAGCAATATAATGTTCCTTTTTCTGTTTGTGCTTAGGACTTTTTACTTGCTATTCTCTATTTTCTTGAGTTTGTTAATTTCTGCACATTACATGTAGTATCCATTTATAATGCCAACTTCTAAGTAAACTATTTCTATAGGTAGGTTATAAGTTAATATTCTTTGAATATCTATTAACATCACATTTAGGTTTATGTATTTCTTCTTACGTTTCAATTACTACACTAGGAGTTAGTTAAGAGATGGAGACATTAGCCTATATATGGTCCTTTGTGTTTATTGGAGGACAGCCATGCTGATTTGTTTACATATTACCTTTTATGCTACAATGGTAGAATTGAATAGCAGAATTTCACAGTTGTCACAGATTCTGTATGGTTTTGTTGTTAAGTGCCATCAAGCGCGACTTATAGCTACCCTATATACAACAGAATGAAGCACTCCTCAACACTGTGCCACGCCAAGCACTATGTCAGTGCTTCTATGCTATTCATAGGGTTTGCAATGGCTGATTATTTTGGGGGGATTGCTTTGGGAGTGGAATATCACTTACTTCTCCCATTTCTGCTGTGTTGGGGATAAAATCCAGGGCCTTAGAGAGTACAAAGCAGCACTGAGCTAACCCATCTTCTGAAAGTATTAATAATCTATTAATATTGACCATAAAATGTAGTGGTGAAATGAGATGATATATCTTGATGTGTGTATTAGCTTGGCTTTCAGTAAATATTATTGCTCTGAAGGTTAATCAAACAGAAGATAAACAAGCTAGGAAAGTTTTTTCATCTGTGACCACATACATTTATCAAAATATAGCCAGAGATCCAAGTATAGGAATTATATTCTATAAAGTTAGAGTTTCAGCATTTCAATTTTTCTCCAAACAATAGCTCTTATGTTTAATTGTGATTCAAAGTAAAACATTTCCAACATTCTATTTTTTTTCACCTGCCACCAGACAAAAAGGAACTGTGTTGATGTTTTCCTCCAGGTTTTCATACAATCTCTCTTACAGAGAATGTGATCTAAGGTTGTGTGGCTCAAACAACCAATGTAGTTTCCAAAGTGTTTTTCCCACTGGGCACACACAGAATATGCCCTTTGATTATAATCTTCAGCCTCCTTATCAAAGGTCTGTCTCTGTTCATAACTCTTCTGGGCTCAGAGTCATCTTTAAGTTTGTTTTTAAGCAGAGACTATTCCTTAAAGCTGTATGCAATGCTGATCTGCTGGCTGCTTCGATTTTACAGCTATCCAGCTATGCTACATTGTTTGCATCTGTGTTTCAGTGAAATCCTAAAAGCATTTCTTTTCCTATGACTGTTTGCAATTACTTCTGCTGGCTATATGTCTATATGTACTGGCAGGAGAGCATTCTCTTTCCTATATATTAATAGAACAGCAATTAGAATTAATATTAGAGTCCCAGTCAGTTAAAATACCATAAGAAAAGAAGTATAATGGTAAAATCATAATTTAATTTCATTTTCAGTTGAGAAATTTAATAAATTCTTTGCTAAATCACTCAGAGTTGGTAATTGAAAAATAAAGCATACAATTCCTTTAAGAAAGAAAGGAAAATAACAAAAGCACCTGCATCCAGTGACCAATCTAAATAAAGGCAAAAACTATATCTCTTAACCATATTTTATTGGATTTTATTTTATTACTTTTTCTTCTTGGTAAAAGAACTCATGATATTCCATTTCTGGACCTGACTGTCACAGACAATGTTGTTCATCATGAATGTGCAAATGCTATTATTTTAATTTCCTTAAGAAATTTCCTGGTTTATTTACCCTACAGTCTGATTTGTTTGTTTATGACTCATGATACGAAAAGAGACAGAAGATATCACATGCTAATTTCATTTGAAGCAAGAGTGTATATTCAGTAGAGGTATTACTGTATCAAATGGTAGTTCTATTTTTAATATTTTGAGAAACCTCCATACTGTTTTCCATGATGATTATACTTTTACATTTCTACCACCAATGTGCAAAGATTCAGTTTTTTACATATCCTTAATACTTGCTATGTTTTGTAATTTTTGTAATACCCATTCTAAAAGGTTGTTGTTGTTGTTGTTGTTAGGTGCCATCCAGTTGAGTTGGACTCATAGTGACCCTCTGTACAGCAGATTGAAACAATTCTGATTTTGTGCCAAGAGAAACAACTGTAAACATTTGTAAACAACCATAAACATCCATTAAAAACTGGAACATGAAATGTATGTAGTATAAATCTAGGAAAATTAGAAATTGTTAAAAGAGTAATGGAGCACATAAACATTGACATTCTAGGCATAAGTGAGCTAAAATGGAACAGCATGGCCATTTTGAGTAAAATAATCATATGATCTACTATGCTGGGAATGACAGACTAAAGAGAAATTGGGTTGTATTCATTATCAAAAAAGACATCTCAAGATCTGTCCTGTAATACAATACTGTCAGTGATAGAATAATATGCCTACAAGGAAGGCCAGTTAATATGACTATTATTCAAATTTATCCACCCACTACTAAGGCCACAAATGAAGAAAGGGAAGATTTCTTCCAGCTTCTACAATCTGAAATAGATCAAATATGCAATCAGGACATACTGATAATTACTGGTGACTGGAATGCAAAGGTTGGAAACAAAGAAGAAGGCTCAGTAGTTGGAAAATATGGCCTTGGTGAAAGAAATGATGCTGGTGACGACATGATAGAATTTTGTCAGACCAATGATCTTTTCATTGCAATTACATTTTTTCAACAACACAAATGGCAACTATACATGTGGACTTCACCAGATGGAATATGTTGTTGTTGTTGTTGTTGTTTTTAGGTGCCATCGAGTTGGTGTCCGACTCATAGCGACCCTCTGTACAACAGGGGAAACACTATTGTCAGTGCTTCTCTGCTGTGCATAGGGTTTTCAATGGCAGATTGATTTTTGGGAGGGGATTGCCAGGTCCTTCTCCCAGCCTACAGGTTCTGGTGTTCCCAGGCGGTCTCCCATCCAGGTACTAACCAGGCCCGACCCTGCTTAGCTTCAGAGATCTGAGGGGATTGGATGCCACAGGGCTATAGCTGCAGGCAGATGGAACATACAGGAACCAAATTGACTACCTACGTGGAAAGAGACAATGGAAAAGCTCTATATCAAATGTCCAAAAAGGACCAGGTGCTGATTGTGGATCAGATCATCAAATTCTCATATGCAAGTTCAAACTGAAGCTGAAGAAAATTATAACAAGTGTATGAGAGCCAAGGTATGACCTTGAGTATATCCCACCTGAATTCAGAGACCACCTCAAGAATACGTTTAATGCATTAGACACAAGTGATAGGAGACCAGAGGACTTCTGGCATGACATAAAAGATATTGTTCATGAAGAAAGCAAAGGGTTATTAAAAAGACAGGAAAAAAAAAAAACAAATTACATGCCAAAAGAGATGCTGGAACTTGCCCTTGAACATCGAGCAGCTAAAGTAAAAGGAAGACATGAAGTTAAGGAACTAAACAGACGATTTCAAAAGGCAGCTAGAGAAGACAAAAACAAATTCTATAATGACATATGCAAAGAGCTGGAGGCAGAAAACCAAAGAGGAAGAACATGCTCTATGTTTCTCAAGCTTAAGGAAGTGAAGAAAAAATTCAAGCCTCGAATGGCAACAGTGAAAGATTCTACAGGGAAAATATTAAATGATGCAGAAAACATCAAAAGAAGATGGAAGGAATAGACAGAGTCATTATACAGAAAAGAATTAGTAGATGACCAACCATTCCAAGAGGTTGCATATGAAGAACCAATGGTATTGAGGGATGAAATGGAAGCTACCTTGAAAGAACTGGCGAAACACAAGGCTCCAAGAATCGACTGAATAACAATAGAGATGTTTCTAAAAGGTAGCAGGTGATATGTCACTGTGGTGTTTATGTATTCATTCATTCATTCATTTTTTGTTTTTACAATACTAGTTGTTAAACTCAGGGCCACGAGTATCCTGGAGCAAGTGCTCTACCATTGAGCCACACCTGTAGCACCTTTTATTTATTTATTTTTTTATTTTGAGACAGTTTGGCTAACTTGTGCAGGATGCCTCTGGCCTGGAACTTGTGGTCCTCCTGCCTCAGCCTCCCAAGTCATAGGGATTACAGGCACGCATCTTGGCACCCAGATAATTGCAGTTTTGATTTACATGTCTTTAATGATTAATAATTTTGAATATTTTTCATATATCTACTGGTACTGGTACAAACATGTTTATTCAGGTATTTTGCCCATTTACAATAGGATTAAATATATATATGAATATTATTCAGCTGTTAAAATAATCAGATCCTATTATTTGTAACTATAGAGAACCTGGAACACTATATATTCAGTGAAACAGAAGCATCACAGAATGACATATGCCCCATCTTCTCATTCATATATGGAATCTAAAAAAAGTTAATCTCAAAGAATAAGTAGAAAGTGAAAGTAGTGGTTAATAAAGATATGGGTGATTAGTGCAGAGCAGGAATGACATGTTGGTCAAAGGATATATCATTACAGTTAGATACAAAGAATATTATAAAAAATTATGTCCAGTAGAGGTAAATGTATATCGACAAAAAAATAGATGAGTGTTTGCCAGAGGATAGGAGTTGAAGGGAGGAGAAAAGAGGAAGAGTGGAAAAGGAAATTATAATGATTATTAGTGGCTATGGAATTTCTTTTTGATGTGATGAAATCATTCTAAAATTGTTTATGATGATGGTTGCACAAGTTTGTGAGCATACTAAGAAACATTGAATTATACGAAGTGGATGAGTTCTTTGATTCATGAATTATATTTCAACAAAGCTGCTTAATAATAACTTTAGAAAAGAATATTGGGGGAATGTTTTTCCTACTCAGTCTATGTAGTCAAGTTGTATGTCTGTCTGTCTGATGAATGTAGGAGATTAACGTACCATGCAATTTTCCACCAGGCAAACTACATCCAGAAGCAGAGGAGACTTTTTAATGTTTTTATGGGAACACAGACCTGCAGCTGTAGCCCTGTGGCATCTGATCCCATCAGATCTCAGAAGCTAAGCAGGGTCGGGCCTGGTTAGTACCTGGATGGGAGACCACCCGGGAACACCAGAAACTGTAGGCTGGGAGAACGACCTGGCAACTCCCTCCCCAAAATCAATCTGCCATTGAAAACCCTATGAACAGCAGAGAAGCACTGACAATAGTGTTTCCCCTGTTGTACAGAGGGTTGCTATGAGTTGGATACCAACTCGACGGCTCCTAACAACAACAACAACAACACGGGAACACAGCCATACTTACAATTTACATATTATCTGTGTCTACCTTCCTGCTATAATAGCAGTGTTTAGTAGCTGCAACATAGACTTTAAGGCAAGAAGGCATCTAAGTGACCCCTGAAAGAAAGTTGCTTACTGCACTTTCAGAATCTGAAAGAATGGTGCTCATCAGATTTTCTGTTATCTCTCATTGCCAAAGGCATTAGAAATATAAGTAATCCAGGTATGTAGTGGCATTATAGATGTTATATATTGGTGTTATAAATGTTATAAATTTACCACTGGCATAGAGTGGTACTTCTTATGTTTATTAGATTGATAGCTATTTTGAGCCTCAGCCCACAGCACCCAAATACCTTTGGTCATTGTAAATTGGATATACTGAGTCATCAAATTCCTTTCTTTTTCTGGATATCAATCATAACTACCTTGAAGTCAATCCTCCACATCACTGTCAAATAAAGATTTGGAAAGACAAAATTGATCATTGATGTCTTGTTGTTCTTGTTAGATGCAATCAAATTGGTATCTGACTCATAGCAACCCTATATATAACAGACAAAACACTATTATTAGTGCTTGACTTCTATTTAATAAGGTTTTCAATGGCTGATTTTTATCAAGGGAGGGGGTAGCTGGGACCTTCTCCCAAGCCTGGTGTTCTGAGGAAATATCCCGTCCATGTAATAACCAGGCCCAACCTGGCTTAGCTTCTAAGATCTAATGGGATCAGATGCCACAATGGTAGGACTGCAGCCATTAAAGTCTTAGAATTGCTCAAAATACACATGGACTATCCCATATATGTTAAGATGAAATCAAACTACCTTAACTTTGCTTAAACTAATCTTCATGAGATGGATCAAATCTTGAATCCTCCAACTGGCTACTTAAATTACCTTTCTTGCTTCAGGGACTTCAACTACTTCGCCCACTTCCTCAAACTTTGTCTGCCTAAAACATGACTCATCCAAAGCAACAGCTCAGATATTAAGCTCCAGAAAATTGTGCTTCCCTTACCGTGCCCCTCATCCATGTCAGAGATTTCACACATATACCTCAGAAGCACTCTATCTTCTACTATGGCTATATATATATTGAGTGATATTGAGTCAGCTTTGACAAGAACACAAAGGATGAGCCAAAAATAATTCTGGAAAGGATGTGAGGGGAGAGAAAATGTATGTATGTATGTATGTATGTATGTATATATTGTGCTGGGACTTGAACTTGGGGCCCCATCTCACACATCACATGAAAAGTTTCTACCAACTGAACTATATACCCAAGCCAAAGTTATTATTTTTATCTGGGTACTAACAAAAGCCTTTTTGCCCTTCCTCATTTATAACCCAAACTGTAAACTTTTTAGGCAATTTTAAAAATAAATTAAATAAAAACCAATGATCAATTAAAAAACTTCATCTTTTGTAATTATTGCCCGTCAATAACTCAATTAATAAGATATGTTACTGAAACATTTTTTGGAAGAAAAGTGATCGACAGTTGCTTCTTAAAAAGTTTGTTAACACACTCAAAAATTTTTCCTTCCATGCAAACATTATCAACATAGCCAGACACCTCTAGTTTTAAAAATTAAAAGAGATAACAGATTATACATTCAAATTATCTTATTATGTACCTTTTACAGATGAGAAAACACATATACATAGGTAAATTAAACCACCTATTTCAATGACATAATATGAATAAATTATACATAAATTCTTAGCTCCTTCCCAGGGCTCTTAGTTTATGTATATAAATATATAGTATATGTAATAATTATAATAAAATATTATATATCTATTATATATATACATATATATATACATATATATATATGTTGTTGGATGATCTGGGGTCAGGTCCAACTTATAACAACCTAATATACAATAGAACAAAACACCACCCAACACTGTGCCATGCAAGGAATCATTTTATGTTTCAGTCCAGTGTTGCAGTCACTATGTTTCTTCTCATTTTGATACATGCCACATCAGCAAAAGGAGGTCCCAGGGGCTTTATTCCATTCCTGTCATTAAGATCAACTCTACTTTGAGCAAGCAACTCTTCCCCAGTTTTATTTTGAATACCTTCCAGCCTGGGGAACTCATTTTCCAGCACTATAAATGATAGTGTTTCCTATTCATAGAGATTTTAATGGCTAACTGTTTGGGGAAAAAATATATATATATACACATATACATATGCACACACGCACTCACACACACACTCACACACACACACACACACACACGCATACATATACATATACACATGCATTTTTGTTGTTTGTTTGTTTGTTTTCAGACAGGGTCTCACTGTGTAGTCCAGGCTGGCCTGGAACTTGCTGGGTAGATCAGGCTGGCCCACAGCTTGCAGCTCCCACCTCCCAACTGGCATGTGCCACCATTACAGGCTACTCATTTTTTCTTTACAAAGTTATCAAAAGGTAAGGCTTATTTGTATAAAAATACACTAAGGGGTTCTCTGGGTGTCATTTATTATTGCACAACACTCTGTAATAGATGTGGATGCCATAGCAGAAAATTCACACCCAAAAAACCCTTTTTCTTTTTTCATTTAAGCAGTCACATTTGTAACAGAGTGATAATAATAAAACTTGCTAACTCTTACTGCCTAACAGATTGCAACAAAAGACTGCTTCCAAAAATAGATTTCATTTAGCTGTCTGATCCTTATCTTTCACCAAATATGGTGAATTTTCTCTCTTAGACATCTAATAATTTAATAACTTCAGTTACATTTGTAGCTTTTCCATATAATTTCTAGACCTAAATTGTGTAATACCTTTGAAAAAATCCTCTCATCTTTGAAAAATCCAAGTAACCATAGATCATTTAGCTAAACACATCATTTGCTTCTTTGCAAGGAACAGTCTGAAGTACGTTTTTCTGTAGCTTTTGGAAATCATGTAATTTCATATTAAACAACAAGAGAATAAACTAAAATTGAAGCTGGAAATAAATTACCTCAATGAAAAATTATTGTACTATTTTTTAGTATTTGGCCTTTGCATGTATCTAGTAAGAATTGTGGATAAAGCCACATCCTAATCATGATAAAAGTCTACAAAGGAGAGTCAGGTGAAAGGAATTTCTTAGAAATTCTGCTCAATGACTCTGTACACAGACATTTTCCAACTATAACATGACGACTAGCTTGTTGTCAGAAAGCCTATGTTATAAAAAATAAAAAGCAAAAACAAAGAAAAATAGGAAATATACTCTACAGTAAGTGGATGGCTAAAATCTACAGTCCTAGAAACACAATTTTTTAAAGGATATCTGGGAATTGGTCAGTGCATGATTTTTCTGAATGAATCTATATGGTTTACATTACATTTGCTCCTGATTGTGATGGACAGTAACATGAAACTGACTCTAATTCTGATCTTTGTAACACTGACTGTGACAAGATTAAAAGTGTAGGAAATTTCTCTTTGCTGTCAATCACAGATAGAAATGCATACAATAATGCACAGCAGGAGATGTAACCTTGAAAAACACCAAGAAGCCTAACAGTGAGGCACCACAAAAGTAGAGTCCTCCGGGATAGAATAGAATGCACACATATGGTCGGGACAGAGGAAAGGGCACAAAGCCCATTCACAGAAAACACTATATATATATATATATATATATATATATATATATATATATATATACACACACACACACACACACACACACACACACACACACATATATGTGTATATATACATATATCTGTATATATATATATATATATATATCTGGGTATATATATGTGTGTATATATATATATATATATATATATATAGTCTATTAAGAGCGTCAGCCACTAATGATGAGTACAAAGTTCTATGTGTATGTGTGTGTGTATATATATGTATACATATGTATAGATGTGCTGGAGTTTAGCTCAGTTTGTACAGTGCTTGCTTGGCATGCTGTCAGGCTCTGGGTTCAATCCCCAACACTGCACATGTGAAAAGGGCCTGGCAGCCCACTCCAGAAACAATCAGTCATCAAATACCCTATGATAACAGAGAAGCACTGACATAGTGTCAGGCATGGTACAGTTTTGGGGAGTATTTCATTTTTGTAGATAGAGTCACTATGAGTTGGACATGATTCAACAGCACCAAACAACAACAACATGTATATACATATACATATGTGTGTATATGTACACACATACACAAAATGTACATAATGAACATACACATATATATGTGTTTCAAAAAGACATCTGGAGAGAGAAAATGAATATAGAAAAAATAAAAAGTGAATTTGCATCAGCAAGGTAATATGCAGACTGGTAAACAAAAATTATATTCAATCATAGCAGAACATTTTAAAATTTTAAAATTTTGTACTTTAAGACTGTCCTAATCAGTTTTCACTTTTAATTCAATAATTCATATTAAATCATATGAAATTAGTACTTAAAATCATCTTAAGAGGATATTTCACTTAGAAAAATATCAGCATATTAGTAACATTGGAATTTCTAGAAGGTTTTCTTTTTCTATGAGAACAAAGGAAAAGACTTCCACTCTGTAGCTTAAAAGAAGAGAAAGAGAATCCACTGATAAAAATTATATTAAAGTAGTCAAAGTCCTGACCAGAATCTGTGGAATTGGTAATGTCTCAATCCTAATAAATATGAAAACTTGAATTTTATGTCAGGTCTTCAGAGATATTTTACATGAAATTCCAACATACTATAAGAGTTTGGAGGGGCAAGGGTTTAGATCAGTTGGTAGAGTGCTGCTCTGCATTTTCTGAGGACCCGGGTTCCATCCCCAGCATGGCAAAAGTGGGAGAAGGTTATAGCAGTCCACTCCCAAAAATAAACCCAAAACGATCAGCCATTGAAAAGTCTATGAGGATCACTGTGAGTTGAACCCGACTTGAGAGAACCTAACAACAACACGGGAGTTTGGAATAGTCGGCCTTAGGGTTTCTTCCAAATTTAAATTTTATGATTGGGAGCTAAATCTAACTTAATAAATAAATTAATTAATTAATTAATAAAATATAACTAAATAAAACTATACATATAGAGACAAAAATGAACATTCATTCATATCTAAGAAGGGAAAATATAAGCAAAGTTGAAAGAAGGGAAAAATGGATTAATGGGTGGGAGTGGATGTTGGGGAAGGGGAAAGAGAGAAAGGAAGTAAAGTAGATGGGGAAAGAGGGAGAGGAAAATCTCAAAATATGTGATACAACTATTATCAGTACATGGGAAATATGGTTCTTTAAAACATGTGAGTTGATGAATGTGTCAGCAAAAGTGATACAATCATTGCATAATTGATATAGACAAATGTCCTTTTCAATATTTATTTAGTTCTACATTTTTCTCATTTTTGTGCTTTATGTAGATGGTTTCCATCTTTAAAATATTCCCCAAAATTAGGGCTAACATATTCTGAAGTGCTTTACTTGGTTCTACAATCAACACCCCTGGAAGCAGCAGTCAAAAAATCCAAAGGCACATTGCTTCGAGAAAAGCTGTGGCAAAAAAAAAATCTCTTTAAAGTACTGAAAAGTGAAAATGTCACATTGAAGACGAACACGCACCTGACTCATGCTGTTGTATTTTTAGTCACACCCTATGGTTGTGAAAGCTGGACATTGAACAAGGGAGACATGAGAAAGAATTGATGCTTTTGAATTATGGTACTGGAGATTAATACTGAATATATCATGGACTGTCAAAAGAACCAACAGATCTATCCTAGAAAAAGTGCAACTAGAATGCTCCTAGGAAGCAAAGATGATTTGACTCTGTCTTACATATTTTGGACATGTAGACAGGAGGGATCAATCCCTGGAGAATGGAAACCAAAAAACCTGGAGAAGGACGTCATGTTTGGGAGAGTGGCAGGTCAATGAAGAAAAGGAAAACCCTCAAGTAGATGTATTGACACAGTGTCTGCAACAATAGGCTTAAACATGAATAAGATTGCATGCCTGGCACAGACTCGGGGAGTGTTTTGTTCTGCTATACACAGAGTTGCTATGAGTTGAATCCTACTTGATGATACCTAATAATAACAACAAAGAAGGCTGTGATGCTCTTCAGAGAGCAAGTACCTGAGTTAGATAAGTTCCATGCAGGCATGAGTTTTACTGCTGCTGGAATAAAGTCAATGTTAATAAATCAACAATGTATAACAAATACTGTGTTTCAAACAGAAACATCCAGACATCAAGATTTTTGTATTGATTGGTAGACAAAATGTTGTGAATGGTGGTTCCATTAAATCTAGCCATGTGTTTTCCTATGGAGTAAAGGTTTAGTGTTTGTTAGGTCAGTGTTCCAGAGACTTTGTAGAACACAGTAAAAATTGACAGTATTTATCTACAATAAAGCTAATATTGCACACATAAATTTCCTCAAAGGGGAAAGGATCTAGGTTAACTCTAGATTCACAAATGCAAACCTTGTAGATTCATATTCTTACTGTGTTTCTTGAGAATTAGTGATAATGCAATCATGATTAGGGAAAAGTTTTCTAGCTAAATGATAGAAAATCTTGTCCTCTAGCTGGGCGCGGTGGCACATGCCTGTAATCCCAGCGGCTGGGGAGGCAGAGGCAGGAGGATCGCAAGTTCGAGACCAGAGGCAGTCTGCGTAACTTAGCGAGACCCTGTCTCAAAAAGTAAAAAAATGGGCTGGTGGCACAGCTCAGTGGTTCAGCACTTGCAGAGCATGCAGGCGCAAGGCCCTGGGTTCAACCCCCAGTACCACAAAAAAAAAAAAAGAAAGAAAGAAAATCTTGTCCTCTTCCATATATACTTATAACTTTCTATGCCTCCTTCTTACCTAGTTAGTATTAGATCAAAATACCTGGGGGAGTATCTACAAATAATGTAGCAAAGTCCTTTTTGCATTCGTTTCTGTATAGTGAAAATTATAACTAGCAGTCAACCAGGTGGCTACTTATTAGTGCCAAATTTAGAGCAGCAAATCTGAGCCTCTGGCTGCCTGCCCCAGATCACAGAGAAAAACATGCCCTGCTCTGTCTGTTCCTGGAAAGCTCCAAGCCAATCTTGTTATAAGGCTGTTACCAAGCCTGAGAAATCCATAGGGTTGCTAAACTATTGTTAACACTAGTTGCAATACTCAAAATTTACTGTAAATGTTACAGCACTCTAAGCTAGTTGAATCCACACTCTTGCTCAAATATAAAGAGCATTTAGAAAATAAAATTTCACACACTGCATTTTAGCCAATATTTGTATAGTTATGAGGTTTGTTCTTCAGCATCTCTTATTGTTAAATGTTTCCATTTTCTTCTATATTTTAGGCATTTAAAGGGAAACATCAAGATCTTAAAATTAGATGGGAATTATTGGCTCCAGAACACATATGTTTGATATTAAAACTGGTAGTAACAGCTTTTATAAACTTAAACAAGGGTTTTAAATAAAAATGTGAAATTATCTAAGTTTAAAAGGCCATTCAAATGAGAAGATAACTTTTGGAAGATGATGTATATAATGAAAAGAATTATCATAAGTCATTTCCACTTGACTATCTGATCCTCATAAAAAAATAGTCTACCAAATCTAAAGAAATTATGAGTCAGTCTTGACTCGCTGGCCCCTAACAATAACAACAACATGTCTTAAGTAGGGCTGAGCTTCAGCTCAGTTGGTAGAGCTTTTGCTATGCATCCTCTGAGGCCCTGGGTTTGATCCCCAACACCACAAAAATTGAAGGACTTGGCAGCCAACTCCTGAAACAATCTTGAAACAATCAGCCATTGAAACCCCAATGAAAAGCAGAGAAGCACTGGTAAAGTGATGGACATGGCTATGAGTCAACCTGACTCAGTGGCACCTAACATACTTTAAATAGATTTAAAATGAACTCTCATGGGAAGCAACACATAAAGAAGATTTGGTTAAATTTCATTTTTGTCATGAAATCTACGTGCTGCATTTTCATATCATAAAGAATGTTTGTAAGATACAGCCTACTTACTAAAACAATGAACCCAACCAAAGTCAGTGAAATGACTGTTGGTAATTTCATGGGAGGAAAACTTAATTCCACAGTCAAATAACATAAGATTCATCAGGGTAACAACCAAGGGAATGAATTTCAGAATAATTTTCCCTCAATAGTCAGTAGTGGCTTCCTTGAATTGACAGTGTCACTATCTTCAGCCACTGCTTGGATGCATGGATTATTATTATTAAGTGAAAATCAACCAAGAGCTGGGGACCATGATCCCCACTACAAGGAAGATGAGGGAAGGGGATGGTAAATTAAAGGCCAGAGGCATCCTGCACAACTTAGGGAGACATTGTCTCAAAATTAAAAATAAAAAAGGAGCTAGAGGTGCTTCTCAGTGGTTGGAGTGCTTGCCTGTCATGTGGTAGGCCATGGGTTCCACTACTGGTACTACTTAAAAAAGAGAGAAAGAGAGAAAAAAGAAAAGAAAAGGAAAGAAAGTGAACCTAGACTCATCTATTTCAATAACATCTAAGAGAACCATAGTGTTGCTATTATTATTTTTCATTTCAATTCATCAAGTTGAAATATCTACACATTTTTGACATTCTTACATAGCACTAAATTTGATGGTATTTAGAACCATAAAATAAGATCTGCTACATATACAAGTAAATTGATGCTTTTGAATTGTGGTGCTGGAGACATCTATTGAATATACCATGGATTGCCAAAAGAACCAACAAATCTGTCCTAGAAGAAATACAACCAGAGTGCTCCTTGGAAGCAAAAATGGCCAAACTGCATCTTACATATTTCGGACATGTAGTCAGGAGAGAACAATCCCTGGAGAAGGACATCATGTTTGGGAGAGTGGCAGGTCAACACAAAAGACGAAAACCCTCCACCAGATGGATTGACACAGTGTCTGCAACAATGGGCTTAAACATAAATAAGATGGTTTGCCTGGCACAGAATCGGCAAGTGTTTCGATCTGCTGTACATATGGTCGCTATGAGTCAGACTCGACTCGATGGCACATAACAACAACAATCTCCAGATATTTCCAAATGATAGGCAACATAAATATAAAATCAAAAGAACATATCGAAGAGAAAAACTCTAATGTACTTAAAAACCTCTTTTACTTTATCTTCTGTTGTCATAAAAAGTATTCAATATTTTTGTCAATATTCACAAAAATAATAACATTAATTTCTATCTTCTATGTTGTAAAACGCCTGCACTCGTACCAACATAAAGTCTAATCCCATTCCATCTGGGAAACTAAGCTGGGTCTTCCAGAATAGTCCTTGAATGGGAGACTGCCTGGGAAAACCAAGTGTGGCTGGCTATGGAGAAGGACCTAGCAGCCCATTCCTGAAACAATCAGCCATTGAAATCCCTATGAATAGCAGAGAAGCACTGACATAGTGCCAGGCATGGCATAGCATCAGGGAGTGTTTCCTCTGTTGTACACAGGGTCATGATGAGTAGGACCCAACTTGTCAGCACCTAACAACTGTGTGTAAAATACTCTACCTCTTATATAAATGCAAAAGAAAATACATGATTCTTTGTAATTCAAATAACAAAAATTAGTGGGAAAATCAATCTAAAAATGAAGATAGATGCGAACTCATTATTGGAGAAACTTAGGAGAACTGTCATCTAAAGATGCATCATTTGAATCTCAGCATGACAATGAGAGTGACAATATTTGATAGTTCAGAGAATTTCAGAACATGGACACATAATGTCTCAACTGAGTACAAGATGCAGAAATTCATTCCAGTGGAGAATAAAATAATTTGAAGTTTTATCAAATAAGACAGAAAAAATACCTGATATGTGATATGTAGTATTTTCTAAATACTGTTAAGATAAGGAGAATTTGTGTTATTTAGTTTGGTTCCAGAGTTCTGCTACATGGTTATGACAAAGAGTCATGCTGTGATCCAAATGATTCTTATGACAACTCCTCTTATTGTCTGTAGCAGGGGCAGGGGATGACACATAGTAAATACGTTTTGTAATGTCTTTCAATAAGAGCATTATCTAAACATTTTCTTGAAGGAAATTGTTTCCCTCTATTTTCTTTTCCTCTCAATTAATTCAATGTTTTCTTAAGGAATCCTTGAGCACCATAGGTTTATCCAAACCTACTGAGTAAAACTGTTCTAAAGGACATTGATAAAATATTTTTAATGATACTTATTTTGTAAATTATCTCATTCATTTATAAGAATTATATTAGACAAAAAGGCCATATTCTAAAATTATTGGGCAAAGAGAAAAGAAATTATAAGGTCATGTGCCTTTCAAAACAAACATGAAGCATATAAAGACAGGCATAAGTTGTGCAAAGTATCATTTTAATTAATATGGGAAAATACATACATTTTTGCCATTGAATGAATAACATAGATTTTAAAAGGTGCAGAAAAAATAAGCTAATCTAAATAACTAGATAGAGTTGTCATGAACATAGTTTTTATTTTCATAATCAATTTCATTAAGACAAGTCTAGAAGAGTTGACAATCTGGTATAAACTATAATAAAGTGCTCTTCAAACAGTTGAATTATACATAAGATGAGGCACAGATTATGGAAAGTAAGCACACTAATATTTATAAGTCTCATCATTGTTTCCTCATAACCACAATTTTAGCATTAATGAGACAATTTAACTTAATATCAAATATCTGTCATTATAACTATTCTACTATAATGAAAACAAGTTGTTTCAAATTTATATTTTGAGTATAAAGATGCTTTGTTTTTTATTCTTTTTCATAATTTTTAGTCTAAATAGCCTTCATGTAGTAGACATTCCATCTGACATTCTGCATACATAGAATAAACAATACCAGCATGGAGCAAGTATGAGAACATGGAAGTATCTGACTTTTCTTGAGCTGAAATGTCATATACATTTTTCTGCCTACATTTCTAGCAATTAACTGAGACAATAAGTTACCATCTCTCTTGTCACTGAAGTTTTATCAGCTTCAGTTCGCTTACTTGGAAACAACAGGCGTGGAGAAAACCATCACTTGGTCAGTACAAGGACAGGTAACAAATATCAGAACTCTCATCAGAGACTAAACCAAGATTATTAATCAGGTATTTGTTCTCAACTCTGAACTTTCAGTCATCATTAACTAGCCCTAAATAGTTACCACTATGAAGCAATCAATTTCCATAACATGCTTAAAAAGCAAAATGTAAAAGAAGAAGAAGAAGGAGGAGGAGGAGGAGGAGGAAGAAGGGGAGGAGGAGGAGGAGGTGGCGGCGGCAGCAGCAGCAGCAGAAACAGCAGCAGCAGCAGCAGCCAGAGGAGTGGTAAAATATGGCTAATAATCATGGAAAGCAATTAAATAATGCTAATCTCTTTTATAGGCCAAGTACTCAGGCAGGATGTATAATATCCATCAATTGTCTAAGAAATGCACGATTACCTCCTTTCACATGTGAAGAACCAGAGGCTTGGAAAGACTAAGTGACTTTCCTAAATTTACATATTGTCATGATTTGAACCCAGGTATTCTAAAATCCAAGGTTTTTATTTTTTATTATACAACAGACACATTTGCATTGTGCAAATCTCAATTGCACAAATTCTTTTTAATGCACACATCTTGAAACTATTTACTCTAGAAATTAAAATTAGATAAGAGTTCCATGATCAAACTTGATGGATTAAGTTAAAATGTGAACTGTGTTTGCTCTATATTTCCCCTTCACCTGGTCAAAATATATATCCACCACCCTCTGTAAGGACCAGTATTGAATTACACATTAGTTTGAAAATATGGCAGATCTTTATCTTCTTTAGAATGAGACTAACCCATGTCACATTCTGCTTCAAACAATTTAGTATAAATTAATTTGTGATAGTGATTTCCACTCTGCATTAGAGAGATTTTTAAGATGGTTGAGAGGGAATCAATATTTGTGGACAGATAGGCCCATAATCAGTCTAAATAAATTAAAAGTTTTATAAATATCAAAAAATGGCAATAAATTTATTTCTAAATTTATTAAAGCTTTCTCTACATATTATGATACTCTAGAAATATTAAGGTTTAAAATAGAATGTAATTTTAATAGAATGTATGATCACAAAAAAAGCAGTAAAAATAAACGCTGAAAAGGAAATACTCTATAAAGTTTTAGAGTAGCACTTGTGGGAATTTTACTCATCTTCTTAGTTACCTAAGGAGACAGAAATCTTGTTGGAACTTAAGCATTTAAATATGTATCTTAATGAAAAATCACACATGAATCATTGCTGTCTCTGTCATTTGCAAATATTGAGGCTTGTTATAAATATAGCCTACATGTATTTATTCAAAATATTAGCAAAAACCATAATTAATTAAACTACAGTGATCATAACACATATAATATTGACACTTGAAATAAGGCATCTTTGAAAATTGGTGAAAATATATTTATTAGCATGTATTTGTACTGATCTTGGCAGGCACTCTTCAAACTTAGAGAGTCAGAAGTGGAAAAGCGATGTCTGTGCCAAATTCCTTCAAAAATGTTACGCACTCTAATACAGTGTACACGACAAGCCTGAAGTGTTGAAAGGAAGCCATTTGAATTATCTGAGCACAGAAAAAGGCATCTGGAAAATTCCCTAACAACTGAAACATCCTATTCACATTTTATGGAATCTCATAATGCTGAAAGGATGTTCAGCAGGTCTTCAGTTTACACTAACCAGCCAGCTTTTGAATGAATATAACAATTTCAAAGAACAGGTACAATTTGATAGGTTTATCATTAATGAAATATGATATATAACAGAAGAAAAAGTTTTAACTTTAATCTTGCTACTTTTGTGTTATAATTTCTATTATGACACTAATATTTAGTGTCAGGTAAAGATGCATTTGGACATAATAGGAGGAAACAAGGGTCATAGAACATTCTTTATTCTGGTCTCTAAGTCTACTAAGCATAGAATGAGCTACATAAAACATCCCTACTACTTTTAGAACATTTGTAAAAGGGAAAAAAAAGGCAGTTCATATCACCAATGTTCTTCTACTAATGGCTTTCGATTTTCACTTTGGGAAGCTGGAGGGACAGTATTTTCCAAGGAAAAATTTATACTGTTATGATTTTCTGTTGATCTTGCCCTAATGGTGCACCACTGACCATCAGTGTATGTTTTAAATTCTACCTGTTAACATTGACCATGTAACTGGCACACCTAGGATCTACAGTACGTTGATCTTAGCTGTTAACTACTGTTTATCTCCCACAATCAGTAATCTCTCTTTCCCCCACAGTTTTTCTTTTTCCTTGCCCAATAAACTGCTCTATATGATTAGGGAGCTAGTACTGCTACTGTCCCTTAGGGGATTTCTGTTACCTGACCACACTAGTGAGCATCAAAATATTACATTTACAATTCCAAATCTTGTATATCACTGTAGTTGATGGTAGGAACTATGTGCATTTCTATCTTCCCTTCTCTTAGGAAATTCCTTTCCAATTCTTGTTTTGTTTTGTTTTTTTCATTTTATTTTATTGTGGCATGGTCTTTCTATACAGTCCAGACTAGCCTTGTGCTCTCAGTCTTCCTGCCTGAGCCTCCAAAGTGTTGGCACTACCATGCCCAGCTCTTCTCCTCAATTCTCCAATTCTGTGTGTCCCCTTTGGAGTCAACCCCGAAAAAAAACAGTAGGACAATGAATCATCCTGCATTGATGATAGGCCTCCTCAGTTATCTGAATCAGTAATTATTTTTTTTCTCTTAAGCAAATATGTTTCAGGTTTCTATTTTTATTTGCAAATAAAAATAGAACTGAAATTACTAAAGTCATTGATATCCATTTGAAAAGATTGTTCCCCTCTTGTCCATTTCTTGCAAAACTTATAATATTCCCTCTACTATTGTCATGGTTTTATAACAGAGCAAGCATTTCTAAAATATTGGAGGACATTTTTTGATAATAGAGGCCATTGTGATAAAACTGAAGTCTCTGATAAGAGAATTAATCTTAAATATTAGCAGCATTCTTTATAACGTGATTTTAGGTGCAAAAAGTCCCCTAATATTTGCAAAATCTGGATGTCAGAGACTGATTATTTACAATAGATCTATTTCTGTATATGAAGTAGCATTTTGCAAAGCCTCAACTTTCAATGTAAATTCTATAAATAAGAGTAAACATCAAGGCTATTTTAACAACCATTACTAGACTATTATTAGAGCAGTTTTTGGTTCACAACAATATTGAGCAGAAGGAACAGAGACTTAACCATTTCTCTCTACCCCAAGACATTGATAGCTTCCTCCATCATTAATATCCCTCACCAGAGTGGTACATTTCTTAACAATTAATGTATTTACATTGACACATCTCTATTTTATACTCATGGTGCCCAGTTTACAGTAGAATCCACTCCTAGTGTTATACATTCTATAGCTTTAGAAAAGTGTGTAAAAACATGTATCTTCCTTTGTACTATCACAAAAAGTATTTTCACTACCCCAAATCTATGATCTCTTTATTCATCCTTCCTTGTCCCTCAATCTTGGGCAACCATTGATCTTGTGCCTGTCGGCATGGTTTTACTTTTTCTAGAAAATTACAGAATTGGAATCGTATTATGTATGGGCTTTTCAGATTGGCTACTTTTACATAGTTATGTTTTTGTAAGTTTCCTCCATGTTTCCTCGGAGTATGACAGCTCACTTCTTTTCAGTGCTGAATAATATGGCATTGTGTGGATGTACCATAGTTTATCCACTCACCTACTAAAGGACATTTTGATTGCTTCCAAGTTTTGACAATTCTGACTAAAGCTGCTATAAATATATCCAGGTGCATGTTTCTGTGTAGACATAAGTTTTCAACATCTTTGGGTAAATAGCAAGAGTGTGTTGCTGGATCATATGCTAAGAGTGTTCAATTTTATAAGAAACTGCCAAGCAGTCTTCCAAAGTAGCTGCACTATTTTGTACTCCTAGTAGCAATGAATATTTCCATTGCCCTATATCTTTGTCAGCATTTGGTGCTGTCAGGACTCTGGATTTGGGACATTTTAATAGGCCTATAGAATATTATGTGGGCTGGGATTTAGCTCAGTTGGTAGAGCACTGCGCTGCAGTCTCTGAGGTCCTGAGTTCAATTCCCAGCACCGCAAAAATGGGAGAAGGACCTGGCAATCCACTCCCAAGGCAATCCCGAAACAGTCAGCCATTGAAAACCCTATGAGGGTCGCTATGAGTTGGATACTGACTCGATGGCACCTAACAACAACAACAACATAGAATATTATAGTTTTTTAATGTAATATTTGTTATTGATATTGTTTATCAAGTTGTTTCATGATATGAGAGATCATGTAAGTTTTATGGAGGCAGGCTTTGTGAATAGATGGTTGCAACCTAGGAAACACTTTAGATATAGAATAAGGTTTACATACCAGAATGGCCCTTTGGTCCAATGAATAACCCAGTGCAATTCTGAGCCCCTAGTTGAATAATTTCCTAAGTATATAAAGAACATTTCCATGGAGATCTGAAAACCTGGAATATCTTTATAGGCCTTGAAGCTAACATAAATACAGGGCAACAATATATATTAGAAAGGAAATAAGCAAATCAGGAAGCCTGGAGATTATCTTGGAGTAAATAATCTTGATTCACTCAACAGAATGAAAACTCAGTAAAATATATGGCTGGTTTTATACTTTATCAAAATTGAGTGTTAACAAAGAATGTTGAAATCCATTACAAATGTATTATATCAATTTATTTTATTTCTCAAACACAATAATCAAAAAATTAGGAGCATGTATGAACTACCTAATTAGTGGAATATCAGTTGCTTTTCATATTTGTAATTTGCCACTGAAAGAAATAGAATTAAGAATCAAGAAACTAAATTATTGCACAGATTACTTCTGCCTTTGATTTTTCTCTTTCAACACAGGTACAAAACTATTTTAAAACTGCTAGAATAAATGCCCTCAAACTGGATAGTCTCCTGCCTCATCCTCTGCAGCTCATTGATTACAGGTGTGCATCACCATGACGGTTGCCTGACTCGGGCCTGACTCAGGCCATGGTATTTTCAATTGCATCATATGGTTATGAAAGCTGGACATTGAACAAGGGAGACAGGAGAAGAATTGATGCTTTTAAATTATGGTGCTGGAGAGGACTACTGAATATACCACAGACTACCAAAGGAACCAACAGATCTGTCCTAGAAGAAGTGCAACCAACGTGCTCCTTGGAAGCAAGGATGGGTAGACTTTGTCTTACATATTTTCGACATGTAGTCAGGAGGGACCAGTCCCTGGAGAAAGATATCATGTTTGGGAAAGTGGCAGGTCAACAAAAAAAAAAAAAAGAGGAAAATGAATAGATTGACACAGTGTCTGCAACAATGGGCTTAAACATATATAAGATCCTGTGCCTGGCACAGAATCAGGTAGTGTTATGTTCTGCTGTACATAGGGTCTCTATGAGTCAGACTCGACTTGAGGGCACCTATCAACAACAACAGAATAAATGTACATTACAAATCACTTTGATTCCAATAAAGAGATAAATACTACTATTTATTTTCCTTAAATATACATTGAAAATTATGAAATGTATCTAAACTTAGTACTACAATAACAATTTTAATAAATAAGCCAAAGACATGTAGCTTCCTTGCCAAGTAAACAGAGCCAGTTTTCTCAGAAAACATTCTAAGAATAAGCAAATAAAATTATAAATTGATCTTATAATATCATAAAGAAATAAATCTTTAAAATATTTTAAAATAGATATTTTATACTGTATTATTAAAAGACAATACAATAAAGGAATATCCTCATTATTTTAGCTACTTTAGAATTCACCAAAAGAGTGCTTCCAAAACAAAATTACATAAAATTATATTAAGTCAAGTGCTCAAATAAATATACAAATCACCTCAGGAAAATCTTTCATTATGATATTTGAAATATCAAGAAACAAGACATGGCTTTTACAAGTCATTTTAATGCATTGTTAAATGTGCTTTGTCTTTAACGACAATTATACAGACACTCATTTGCATGAAATTTTCCTGATAATGGATAGAATTCTGTTTTTGAAATCCATATTATCTCATATTTTATTAAATATAATAAGATCATTAAATATTAAATATTTCTTTCAGTAGAGTATTGTCAGCATATACAGTAGTCAATGAATTAAATGTTGCACATAAGTATTCATGACTTGCCTTCATAAGAATCTGTAACCATATTAAATTTTGTTCTTAGTTTATTTTTTAAATGTCATTTTATATTTTTCCTTTAAAAGTAAGTAGGTGAAGTAATTGTATGGGTTGAGGAAGAAAATAATCATAATACTAAACATTTACAGAGTTTTTATGTAATATAGCACCAAATTTTTAAAAATTTAGTTAATTCCCTCATTAATACTGTGAGTTTTATAGTTCTGTTACATCCGACTTAATAGCCTTACAGCTGAAGAAACTAAGATGTATTCAAAAATTTTATGCAATTTAGTGGGGAGGCAGCTCAAATAATTAAGAGTTTTAATTCACACTAAAATTTTGAAAATGGAAACTAAGAAAACTTTATTTTTATAATACATGAAAGCTAAATATTTGTTTATAAATATATTAACATAAATACAACAGACAACATGAAATGAAATATATATTCTAGAATACAAGATGAAAATCTATTTGTGTAACCATTAATAACAGAGAGAGGGCCCATTATAAACACACAAAAGCAGCTACTAAATTATTTGTGGAATATATCAATTTTAATTGCTATTATTAATGGATTATCTATTTAAATAATCACATCTTTTAAAATGTTAATCTGATAATTCTGGTGGAAAACTAATGAAAGTTCAGGGTCAACTATAATAAAACTATTCCTTTAAGGTTAAGAAGGGAAAAAAGTCAAAGTGAAAACTACATAGTATATTTTGCCAACTGTGCTTCAAATTGTCATGTATAATTAATTTCTAAAAATCTGTGTTCAATTAACCCAGAAATAACTAGTTTTTTAAGTCTCAGGAAGCTTCAGAGTTGGTGTAACACGTCTACAACTATTTCATATGAAAAAGCTCACATCAGAACAGGTCATTGGCCTCCAAGTTTGCAAAGATAGCAAAAGCATAAGTGGAATTCTAGATCAACCATCAATAGCATACTCTAGTTAAGCATGATACCATACTCTATTTACTTTGTCTCTTGTTTCTATCTTTACTTTAAAACCTAGGGCTCTATCTAGAACATATCAGATGTTCAACAACATTATTTAAAATTATTTAACTATTGTTAAATAAAAAATTGAATAATACAGCAGTTTAGGCAGAGTTCAGCTCATGGCAGTAGAAAGGAGAAAGAAATTATATCCATTATTTAAGTAAGGAAATAATTTGTATATGATTTCAAGATTGAATATAAAGAATTATAGAAAAGAGTTGTTCAGCTGAAGATAGAACAAGCGAAATATTCAAAGCATATTAAAAGGCTGAGTAATACGTACCAGATGACCAAGCTAATTCAGTTAAAATTATGTTTGACTGAGATGAGTGGTTAGATAAGTAGGATAAAAGCTAAAGAAAAGTAGGTGGCCAAGTAGGGGGTTTCAAAGCAAAGGAGCCTAAGACAAACTGTATAATGATATTATGTGATCCAATGTATATAATCAGGGGCTGGGATTTAGCTCAGTTCGTAGAGTGCCGCTCTGCAGTCTCTGAGGTCCTGGGTTCAATTCCCAGCACAGCAAAAATGTGAGAAGGACATGGCCATCTACTTCCAAGGCAATCCCAAAACAATCAGCCATTGAAAACCCTATGAAAGTTGCTACGAGTCAGACATGACTGAGTATAATCAAAGTGAAAAAAACAGCTAAATTGATTGGGCATTGAATTAGTTGGCGACAACAAATATTTGCAAAAAATTTATTATTTACGTAGAGATTGTACTGGGATTCATGGTAGAGCAATGAATAAAGCAGCTAAAATACCTTGTTTCTCAATAAGATTATAAAGAGAGAAACATTCTGTTTAAATAAGAAGTTAAAATAGTACAGGTGAGCATTAACTACAACTTGACTTATGGCAAGTGTCACCAAAGATATAAAGGGAAAGGAAACAGAAGTCATAGGTTCACCATCGAGGTTGGTGCCAAATCTAAAGGACATTAATGTCTGACGACTAGCGAAAATGTCCTTTAAGAGAAGGAAATTCTCCCCTTTCTGAATCTCCCTGACACTCCAAAATGGACAAGTAGAAAACACAAAATCAGCCTCCAGCCTAGCTCTGCCTGGAAGGTAGTCAAAAATTAGATGGAACATGTGACTAAAACAACTCACTTTTTTGGGGGGAGTTATTTTGTTTTATTCTTCTATCTCCATGGCCACAGCTCCAAATCAGGACCCTCCCTGGAAGCAATTCTCTTCCTTCTCCTAGATAGGGGCTCTGTTCAGTGAGTTTATGACAGCACACACACCCCGTGCACAGAGAGGACTGGGCTCATTTATCCTTATCAGTTCCACCAATTAGGAAAACAGATGCATCACACAACAGTTGTGATACATTAGTAGATGGCAAAGTACTGCATGGTCTAGGGAGTCGGGGCGACAGCTGGGCTAGCCATAAACAAACAGGAGTTGCTGACTGCTTGGAAAGTTCTATATACACCACAACTTTGAATAAATATGCATTAATAATCACAGATAACACACCTATGACTACATAATTGGCATAGTCATCTGAGATGAGCCAAATTTAATTCAATTCACACCACTAATGGGAGGCCCGTCAAAGTTTAGTAGATTGCATAACAGTCGAAGAGAAGGAAAACATTTGCTAGCTTATAGAAGATCTATCATCTGGTGGGAAGGGCATTCATGTTAATAATAAGAAGAAACTATGATGTGATAGGATTATACACAGAGTCTGATGAGAGGAACTCAAGGTAACAGGGAAAATTTCTTAAAAGATATTTGGAGCTGCACTTCAGTTCTACACAGCTAGTAAAGGAAATCCTTTACACTCAGCTATTTGCCTTACATGGAACAAAAAAGCAGAGACTAGCAGTTTAACATGGCACCTGGCTGGCAGAGTTCCTTGTGAGGTTTCAACTTCTCAGTAAAATACTGAAAGAAGACACCACCTTAAAGAGGGCATCTCCTGAGTCAGCTAGGATACACGTACAGATATGCTCACTGCCAAATCTGGGAAGCCTGGTCTACTCTTCACAAAACCAACTGAACTGGAACACGAGTGCAAAAGTTATCGCAACCTTACCCTTCTTAATATAGGTAGGAAGTTTCTTATCCTTCCACCAATGTCTGCTATCTAATTGAGAAATGCAAGATCCATTCCCTGCAGGGAAGGAGTACACTTCCACCCCTTAATCTTACCCATTGGTAAATCATTAATGTGGTCTTCTGTGCTCCGCCCTTGTATTCAGGCTGACATGTTGTTGTTGTTAGGTGCCTTTGAGTCGTGTTCCACTCATAGTGACCCTCATAGGGTTTTCAATGGCAGATTGTTTCGAGATTGCCTTGGGAGTGGGTTGCCATGTACTTCTCCCATTTTTGCAGTGCTGGGAATCGGAATTTGGGAGCTCAGAGACTGTAGAGCAGCACTCTACCAACTGAGCTAAATCCCAGCCAAGGCTGACATAGTCCTTACAAATTAAGTTCTGTGGGTAGATGCACAAAAGTATCAATGGCTAAATTAATGACAAGAGGAAAACTAATGAAAAAAAAAAAACCTAATCACTCAGCAAATCAGGTCACATATGTAGGATAAGATCTAAATATCTGGTAGAAAAAAGTTAATATCAAGTTCACATCAAATGCAATAACTATCATTGCTTGATAAATGATTCATTATCCCTCATATCTACCTTCTATTTTTTTCAAGCTCCATGTTAAGGATCTCGGTGTTCCTTATCTCTGTGTTGCCTTCTCTGAAATTAGACAATGTAGTCTGATGAAGCTTATCAGAGGCTTTTGGAAATGCTTACTCAGCAGCAACTGGCTGTCAGAGGAGAGCTGTGTCCCACTAATGGGGTCAGCTAAGCCAGAGACCACTTTAAAACTATGAAATCATAGTCTGAATTTAAAGTGGTCAATATGGACAAGATCTTTTCTTTGGTTAGATTAGAATCTTTTAATTGCATAGAAGGTACTTCACTTACTGGTGCATTAACTGAAGTACATCCAATTTAGACTCACCAGCAATTATCAGGTCAGCAAATCTACTAAAATAACTGCTTTTATTAAAAAGTAAAAAATATCATAAAATACTTTAGTTCTAGTGACATTATGGCTCATTTGCTATATATCTGGACCAGTGAAGAATATATGAAAATATCTTAAATGAAGTTTGTGTAATCATTTAGTATAAAGGAAGCAAACATCTAATGGGCATACATTATTTTCTTCATTCATCTTAATTATTATTAATGACCCATGATTAAAAATTAATGTTGAGTGATTCAAATCTCTCTTATAAAAGCACTAAAACTCTATATATTATGTCTATCAGCTGATGTTTCAAAATATGTACCACTACCACATATTAATATAACTAAATATACTTAAAAGTATTTTTTTAAAAACTATAATTTTATTTATTTATTTATTTATTTATTTCTGTATTTATTTAAACAGTACTTGGGGGTTGAACCCAAATCCTCACAAATACTTTGCAAGTACTCTACCACTGTGCTACACACGCAGCACATTTTTTATTTTTTATCTTGAGTAAAGGTCTAAGTCATGTGGGCTGTCTCTGGCATACAACCTGCAATCCTTCTGCCTCTGCTTCCCAAGTTGCTAAGATTATAGACATAAGCCAAAGCAACCAGCCTCATGAGGTATATTTTTAAAAATAAAATGTGAGTTGCATTTAAAAGTATTAATTTTAATATTATTGTTGTTGTTAAGTGCCATCAAGTTGGGTCCAACTCATAGCAACTCTATATACAACAGAAGGAAACACTCCTTGACACTGCTATGCCCAGGACCATGTCATTGCTTCTCTGCTATTCACAGAGTTTTCAATGGCTGATTGTTTCAGGATTGTTTCAGGAATGGGCTGCCAGGTCCTTCTCCAATTTTTGTGGTGCTATGGATCAAATCCAGACAGAAAAAGCACTTTCCCAACTGAACTATATCCCAGCCCCAAAATATTACTTTATTTTGATTCATATTTCATGAGTTTGATTAAGAATTAAAATATCTGCTGGCCAGAGTGCCCTTCTCTTTCTGAGTGCGTTAATTTTGAATACTGAATTATAATTATGATGAAGTTCATATGGTAATAAAATAATATCGTTGCCAATATATTAAAATATTAGAAAAATATCCTTATACACAGCCCTGAGAAAATTCCAAACTTAGGCTTTAAATATGTTATAGAATTGAATATAAAATTGATCATATCAAGAACAATAATTCTTGAGCCCAAGTATGAACTGTCTTAGAAAAATAACAAATCTCTTTCTTTTAGTTTCATTTTGTTTCTTTATCCTGATGTTCATGAAGAACTGGACTCAAAATCTTATTACCTATTAAATTTCAACTTTAGAAATGTGTTCTCATAAAGCTCTGGGGATCAAATATGTCCTATTTTTAAGATTACCTCAAGTTACACCTGCAATTATTAGCACATTCTCTTACCTCTTAATGTTTGGCATGTGTAAAAGCATAAAGTCACATTAAGATGTGTGTGGTTTTTGCAATGCTGCAATTTCGGTGGAAGTAGGTCTCTCAGAGTGTGGGTGGAATAGTTAGAAATAAGTACAATAAATGGCTGGCATTCGGAGCCAGAAAGAGAATGTCTTTTGTGTCAAGCTAAATACTTTGATAGTTTGTGCTTTAATTAGTGTTAAAAAGAGTGATCCTGTACAGCTTTTCATGGAAAAGAAAAGTAACATGCTTTTTAAAAAAATGAAATGCCAAGCTAGGTGGGCCATTGCACATGCCTGTAATCTTTCTAGTGACTCCATCAGTGAGGTAGACGGTTCACAAGTTTGAGGCAAGAGACAGCCTGCACTACAAAAGGAGACTGTGCCTCAAAATAAATACATTAAATTAAATTAAAAATTAAAAAGGGCTGAGGGATTCAACTCAATGGAAAGAAAGATTGAGGATAAAAAGTAGGAGGTAGTGTGGTAAGCAGAAGGCAGTGGGGACATACTGGTGAAAGAGAACATAAGAGGCTGATTAAGGTGGGGCAGGCCTGTAATCGCAGTGACTTGAGAGGCTGAGGCAGTAGGATCACAAGTTCATGACCCAGAGGAATCTTGTATCAAATAAAAAGTAAAAAAATTGGCTTGGAGTGTAGCTAAGTAGTAGATGATTTGCAAAGCATACATGAGTTCCTGGGTTCAAACCCCAGGTACAGAGAGAGAGAGAGAGAGAGAGAGAGAGAGAGAGAGAGAGAGAGAGGAGAGGAGAGAGAGGGAGGGAGGGAGAGAGAGAGAGAGAGAGAGAGAGAGAGAGAGAATGAATCTCAACAACTGTACAGATGAAGGACTGAAAGGATCAAAACAAAGTTGTGAAAAGAAATGACCACATAGATGTTATAAAGTTAATGAGGAATGCAGCAGAGATTGGGGTAGTAAGGACAGTAAGTGTTTTCTTACCTTATGTGACTGAGTGGCTAAGATGGCACAGACAGGGAATTCCAGAAAGCAAGGGCAGAGCAGAAAGAGAGACAGCTAACTGGGAAAGATGGTGAGTTCAATTTTTGGACATGCTATGTTTTTGAGTGCCTACACATGTTGGGGTAAAGATGTCCAGGTAGCAGTTAAAATTAAGAAGTTGTAACGTGGTAAAGAGTTCAGGCCTGGTTATGTAGATTTGTTGGATTAATTAGCACTAGCCATTCAGATATCCATTGTGTATTATTAAATCAGTCCGTCTATATATATTTTAAGTTCATTGCCTCATTTTTTCTTTTAGTCTACATTCCTACCATTAAATTGTAAAAATAAGGCAGAGTGTAAGAGACAAGCCTAATGCACAATTAGGTGAGAATCAGCAAAGCTCAAAATCATTTGCAGACCTCCACTGTCTAGAATAACAGGTACCAGATGATACATCGCTGACATATTGAGAAAAGATTAGTTTTAGAATTTTTGACAAAATAAAACATAATATATTATAGACAGATTTTCATCCAAAGTGATAAGAATTTTATTTTCTTATAGAGTTTATGGGCTGGGATTTAGCTCAGTTGGTAGAGTGCTGTGCTGCAGTTTCTGAGGTCCAGAGTTCAATTCCCAGCACCACAAAAATGGGAGAAGGACCTGGCAATCCACTCCCAAGGTAATCCCGAAACAGTCAGCCATTGAAAACCCTATGAGGGTCACTATGAGTTGGATACCGACTCAATGACACAAAACAACAACAACAACAACATAGAGCTTATATGTACCAACAATCATTTTCCCAGGATGTGGAATACATTATGTCCCTCTGATGTCAAAAGTTGACGAATATATTCTTCCTGTTCCTACCATAAGTAGAAAAAGTAGATAAAAACTGTATAATGGGGGGGTGGTGTAGATGAACAACGTACAATGATATCCATGCACTAAGATGTCATAAAACATTAATTTGTATATTAACTAAAAATTAACTAATAAAAATTACTAAATAACATTTAACATCTCAGTGAACTGAGTTCTCAGGTCATAACACTCATAGCTCACCAAGTATTAGAGCCTGATCTAGGCATGGAAGTTTCTGCATTATGTGAAATTCAGTCTATGGTATGGAAATAGGAAATGAATTGTATTTTAATTCCCTTGAAAAATATTCTTCAAAATAAATACAAACTAAATGATTTCTGTTGCAATAACAGTTGTTGGTTTATCACAATGAAGAAAGCATTTGTAAAGTTAACATGTCAAAATGATTTTAAAAATTAGGCATTTTTACTGATGAAATTAAGTTTTCAAGTTGATCATTTGCACCTATGCATATATCACTTTCTGAATGTTTTGCTAAAGAACATATTTTTCCAGTTCATCATTATACAGCTAAAAGCATTTATATTATTTAAAGCCTCACTGTGTTGTATGTTGAAATTGAAAGAATGAAAAATAAAAATTGTAATGCAATGCAAAGGCTAATGTTTGACAGAAAACTCTTCTGGCTGCTATGTCTGAGTTGACAAGTTAAAAGGCAAAATAATATGGATTAAATGCCTTTACATCCTAGCAGGTGTCTAGTCATCAATAATATTCGCTGAAGGCCATTGTGTGTAGAGCACTTCCTTTCGTTTTCTAATTCCCTGCTTTGCTCTAGACAGAAAGAAAAGGGGAGGTAGACAATGATTTCTGACATCTTTAAGAACTTTGCACAGAAAAAAGCTTTTCCTGCAATGTGCCAGTATTATTTCATCAGGACACTGTTAAAAGATATCCACTTGATTTCTCATAAAATGTATTTTCTTAGAAACTGATAGCTGTGAAATTTCAAACATAATAGTAAAATTCCAAATAACAAATGAGGATAATAAAATCTGTATTTTCAATTAAAAAGAAAAAAAGATATAGACAGTAAATCTATAAGAAAAGAACGTTTTTATTCAGATTTATTTTTAGCACAACACTTACAGATTGGAAGATGTGATCTCCCAAGTATTTGATATAAAAAAAGAAATTGATAAAAGACAACTTAGGATCAATTTTTAGTTATCTTTCCATTATAGCACAAAATAATACATAACAAAATAAATTATCGAGGCTTTAATATTTAAAATGGTAAGAACTACAGTGTCTGCAACAATGGATTTAAACATAAAAGAAGATCATGTTCATGGCATAGTGTTCAGGAGTGTTTCCTTCTGCTGTACACAGGTTCACTATGAGTCAGACCTGACTTGATAGCACCTAATAGCATTAACAACAATATTCAAACCAGATGTGTGAAAATGCAAAAATCTAATTTAAAGCCGGGCACAGTGGCGCACGCCTGTATCCCAGAGGCTCGGGAGGCAGAGGTAGGAGGATCGCAAGTTCGAGACCAGAGGCAGTCCGCATAATTTCATGAGACACTATCTCAAAAAAAGTAAAAAAATGGGCTGAGGGTGCAGCACAGTGGCCCAGCACTTGCAAAGCATACAAGCACGAGGCCCTGGGTTCAACCACCAGTAACGCAAAACAAAACAAATAAAAAACAAACAAACAAAATCTAATTTTTTAAAGGAACACAATAGCCTCCTTAATTAAAGTTACAGCTCTGTGCTTTCCAATTCTTACCTATATTTCAGTAATTGTCATTTACTATTTTAATATTTAATATACTTATGCTGAATAATTAATCCATTCCAATTTTAGGAGACACAAGTAATTGTGTATTGTCTCTTAAGAAAGTAGTTGCTGTCCTTGGCGAGGTGGCACAGGCCTGTAAT
>VMDO01007802.1:35426-61633 GCA_007922755.1 Pedetes capensis
AAAAAAAAAAAAAAAAAAAAAAAAAAAAAAAAAAAGAAAGAAAGAAAGAAAGAAAGAAAAGAAATTAGTTGCATATGTCCAGAATACTAGTATTTTTAAAGTCCTAACTCAAATTCTGATAAATTCTTTGGGGAAAAAAACAAAAAAAAAAAACAAAGATAGTTTACACTGTATAGAATTCACCCACATAACAAAAGGAACATAACCTCAAATCTTAATCATTACCTTTATATAAACACACCTGTTTGCTTTTTCTATAATATTCATTCGATTAAAATGTTTGGTGTATATATTAAATAATAAAAATCTAAAAATGCAACTCATTTATGTACTTGGTAGAAATCTCCACGGCAGATGTTTAGGCTTCTATCCAGATAATTCCCTCATTGTCTGTCAGTTTGCCATACTGTTGGGACTTGGATGTTGCTGTGATGCTGAAAGATATGCCAGCAGTATTACAGATACCCGCAGGGTCATCCATGGTGGACAAGTTTCAGCTGAACTTCCAGACCAAGACTGACTGGAGAGAATGACCTCGGTGCCCACTCCTGAAACACTTAGTCTCTGAAATCCTTATGAATAGCAAAGAAACACTGGTACTAGAAAATAACATACACTCCAGGTTGCAAGGCACTCAAAAGATGACTGGGGAAGTGTTGCCTCCTTAAAGAAGAGTTGACTTTAATGACAGAAAGGGAATAAAACCCTAGCAACCTCCATTTTCTGAAGTGGTATGACTCAAAGTGAAAAGGAAAAACTGTAAATATCCATTAATAATTGGAACATGGAATGTACATAGGATGAAACTAGAAAAATAAGAAATCATCAAAAGTGAAATGGAGTGCATAACCATTGACATTCTAGGCATCAGTGAGCTAAAATGATCTGGTATTGGCCATTATGAATCAGATAACAACATGGTCTACTATGCCTGGATAACAACTTAAAGAGAAATGGGGTTGCATTCATAAGCAAAAAAGTGCTCTCAAGATCTGTCCTGAAGTACAGTGCTGTCAGGGATAGAATTCTATCCACATGCCTACAAGGTAGTCCAGTTAACATAACTATTATTCAAATTTATGCACTCACCATTAAGGCCACAAATGAAAGTGAAGACTTCCACCAGCTTATGCAGTCAGAAATTGATCAAACATGCAATTAATATGCACTAATAATTACTGGTGAATGGAAGGCAAAATTTGGAAACTAAGAAGGCTTAGTACTTGGAAAATATGGCCTTGATGACAGAAACTGTGCTGGAGATCACATGATAGAATTGTGTCAGACTAACAACCTTTTCATTGCAAACACATTTTTTTTCACCAACATTAACAACAATTATACAAATGGAATTCACCAGATGGAACATACAGGAACTAAATAACTACATTTGTGGAAAGAGATGATGGAAAGCCTCAATATCAGAAGTCAGAACAAAACGAGGTGCTGATTGTGGATCCAACCATCAACTGTTCATATGCAGGTTCAAACTGAAACTGAAGAAAATTAGGACAAGTGTATTCTCACCTGAATTCAGAGACCATCTCAAGAATATATTTCATGTGTTAAACACTAATGACTGAACTCCAGATGACCTGTGGAATGACATCAAAGACATCATTCATAATAAAGCATAAGGTTACTTAAAAGACAGAAAAAATAAGACCAAATTACATGTCAAAACAGACTCTGAAACTTGCCCTTGAATATTAAGCAGCTAAAGTAAAAGGAGGGCTGGGATTTGGCTCAGTTGGTAGAGCACTGAGCTGCAGTCTCTGAGGCCCTGAGTTCAATTCCCAGCACCGCAAAAATGGGAGAAGAACCTGGCAATCCACTCCCAAGGTAATCCCGAAACAGCCATTGAAAACCCTATCGGGGTCGCTATGAGTCAGATACCGACTCAATGGCACCTAACAACAACAACAAAGTAAAAGGAAAACATGATGAAGTGAAAGAATTAAATAGATTTCTAAGGGCAGCTTGAGAAGACAAAATCAAGTATTGTAATGAAATGTTCAAAGAGTTAAATAAAAAACCAAAAAGGTAGAACACACTCTTTCTCAAGCTTAAAGAATTGAAGAAAATATTCAGGCCTTGAGGGGCAATAGTGAAGGATTCTATAGTGAAAATGTTAAATGACATAGCAAGCATCAAAAGAAGATGGGAGGAATACACAGAGCCGATATACCAAAAAAGAACTGGTGGGTGACCAACCCTTTCAAGAGGTTGCATATGATCAGGAACCAATGGTACAGAAGGACAAAGTGGAAATTGCCTTGAAGAAATTGGCAAAAGAGAAGGTTCCAGAAATTAATGGAATACCACTGGAAAGGTTCTTTATTTGTGCCAATTCCCAAGAAAGGGAATCTAATCAAATGAGGAAATCATCAAATGATATCATTAATGTTTCATGTGAGTAAAAGTTGGTAACAATCATTCTAAAGCCAGTATAGCAGTAGATAGTCAGGGAACTGCTGGAAAATCAAGCTAATTCAGAAGATGTGGCTCCAGGGACATCATTCCTCATTTCAGATATATATTAGCTGAAAGCAGCAAATACCAGAAAGATATCTGTCTATGTTATATTGACTATATAAAGGCATTGAACTGTGTGAATCATAACATATTATGGATAACATGGTGAAGAATGGGAATACCAGGTTCTTATTTGTACTCTTGAAGAATCTGTACATGGGCCAGGAGACAGTCATTAGAACAGAAGGAAACTGCCTAGTTTAAAGTTAGGAAAGTTATGCATCAGGGCTGTATTTTTTCATTGTATTTCTTCAATCTCTACACTGAGCAAACAATCTGAGAAGCTAGAATTTATGAAGAAGAATGTGTCACCAGGATTAGAGAAAGACTCATTAAGAACCTGCATTATGAAGATGACACAACTTTGCTTGAGGAAAGTTAAGAGGATATGAAACATTTACTGATGAGGAGCAAAGAACACAGCTTTCAGTATGGATTGCACATCAGCATCAAGAAAGTAATAATCCTTACAACTGGGTCAGTAAGCAACTTTATGGTAAATGGAGGAAAGACTGAGGTTAAGATTTTATTTTACAACATACTTGAAGAAAAAAGTATATGTAAATTGATATATTAAAAATGCACCATTAAATTTCGCATAGAATGGACAATATAAAGAGTAGAAAGAAGGAGGGAGGGAACTAGCAGAGGGACGCTAAGATTGGGGAAGATGGGATGGAGAGGAGGGTCAATGTGGAGAGATGAATGGGAAGAGGACAATCTCAATGTAAATAGCACAACTTCTTGAGTATATTGGAAAAATAGAGGAATATATCCCAAATAAGGCTTTGAGTTTCATTATGTATTAGCCATAAGGCTCCACAAACTCTGTGGGTTGAAAGTGTTGCCAGAAGTGATGTAAGGGAGGCATAATAGAAAAAGCCAATACTGTATTACTCTGTACCCCATCATCAGTTACTAATAAAGGTAAAAAAAAGATTTTATTTTACTTAGTTCTACCATCAATGCCCATGGACGCAACAGTCAAGAAACCAAAAGATGCATTGTACTGAGAAAAGCCATTCTAAAAACCTCTTGAAAAGTAAAGACTGAAGACTGAGGATGAAGGAGTGCCTGAATCATGCCATGGTATTTTTCAGTTGCATTATGCGCTCTTGAAAGGTGGATGATGAATAAAGGAGATAGAAGAACTAATGCTTTTGAATTATGGTGCTGGAGAAGAATATTGAATCTACCATGGATTTCCAAAATGACCAACATATTTGTCCTAGAAGAAGTGCATCCAGAGTGCTCCTTGAAAGCAAGGATAGCTTGACAGCATCTTTCATATTTTGGACATGTTGTCAGGAGCGACTAATTCCTGGAAAAGGACATCATGTTTGAGAGAGTAGCAGGTCAATGAAAAAAAGGAAGACCTTCAACTAGATGGACTGACACAGTGGCTACAATAATGGGCTTAAACATAAAAAAGATCATGTGATTGGCACAGAATCAGAGTGTTCCGTTTTGTTGTACACAGGGTCACTATGAATAGGACTCAACTTGATGGTCCCTGACAACAATAATATTCAGATAATTAATTTAAATCAATAAATACTATGTACATAAATAATGATAATGCTCTTACATGTGTATAAAACACTATTTTATAAGCTTATATTATTTTAAAAATACTAAAGATGGGAGTCCATTTTGTCTCTATATCCAGAAACACATATTTCCTTTATTAAAAAGCTGGACAATGTGCATATTCCAAGATCTTGAAAATGATTAATCCTAAGAAGTGTTATTTTTTATGAGAAATTGTCCTTCTAGTGTGACATCAGAAAGTCAAACAAGTCCACACTATTTTTATTCAACTAAAAATCTTGGCAGTTGAGACAGCAAATGGTGGTATCACAAATATGTGCACAGTATTTCAGCTACAAAATACCTCTCTGGTCAGTTAATACAAAGTTAGATTATTTAAATATCACTTTAAATGTAAATTTTCTGTGAACTTCATTTAAAAGAGGACTGTAAAGACATTGTAAACATCGATTGCCTAAAACAATTTTTTCACTAAAATGTAATTGTACTTGAAGCCAGAAAAGCAGGAGACTGTGACCACCCCATATACCCTGGCATCAGCTCCCACTTGAGTAGTACACTTTTGACTGTGTTTTTGATATTTGATGTTATTTCATTTCTGAAACTCAGCTACACAAAAATAAGAATTCTCTTTCCAGGAATATATTTAATAGTTTGACAAAGATTTAGACTCAATGCAATGTCTTCTGATTTTCTCTTAAGAAGAAAGGCTAGAAGGAAGAAAGGAAGAGAGGAAGGAAAGAAGGAAAGGAATAAAGAAAAGAAAAATAGACAAATAGAAATTGTCTGCACTCAAATACAGAAGTGTTCTTCAAATTGCTTTTATAGGTTTGTTGTTGTTGTTGTTAGGTGCCTCGAATCGGTATCCAACTCATAGCGACCCTCATAGGGTTTTCAATGGCTGACTGTTTCAGGATTGCCTTAGGGAATCCAAAATGCAGGTAATTAGTTTTTTATCCCAATACTTAAAATATTTATAAATAATAATATTACACATTAAGATCACTTTCCTTTATTCCTTCTATATCCCTTCTCTTTTGGACTGTGGTCCAAAGAAATTTAGACTTTGAAATTTTATGTATATTTATATATAAAAATATATGTATATAATATATATTATATATGTAGGAATTTAGACTTTGAAATTATATATATGAGTATATATATATACATATATATATTTATATATCTGTAGGGTTACTCTCATTTTGCTTCAATCTTTCTCATTTGGTTACCTTTTCTTTTAATCCCTATGACACTCTAGTAAAAACAGAGTGCAAACCACCACTGAACGATATGCACTCAAAATTCTGAGGCCCTAACGCAGATTTTAAATTTAACAATTTTTAAATTTCCTCTCATAATATTATCTATAATTTATTGAGTGTCTATGATTTTCTGGATATGATAAATAATGAACCCTCAAAAAATACTTTGTGAGATTTATATCACAGGTGTCATTTTTCAGGTGAAATACCTTAAGTTCAAGAGGTAAAACTCACTTGCTCAATGTTACACAGAAAAAGAAGATCAGAATCAGGCCTTTTTAATTTCAAATCCACATCATACTACCTCTCTCTGCACCTATAAGCTATGATGATGTTTCTGCAACTGCAGGAAACACTATACCATAAAATAGTAGTTTTGTTTCATTTATTATCATTATTATTTACTGGGAATTCCAAGAATTAGTACAATAGAATGTGAAAATGGAAGATAATCTCACCAGGTTACTTTCCAAAATGTGACTAAATGGATTATTTGAGAATATTCACATGTAGGAAAACTCTTTATCTGTTTATATTTTGCTGCTCATAATAAATTAATTTGAAACCCATTAATAGGGTGAGATGATCATCACCCTGAATTACATTTCGTAATTCTGTTCTTTTCATGTCAGTTGTAAAAATCTGTAGGCTTAGCAATGGGTAGGGGGAAAAAAATGTTCCCTGCAGCTGCAGCTGACTTTCTGGCAGACATGGAAAGCAACTGTGTTGGCAGCTTAGTCAGGCATCTGGGGCTGTCGGTGAATTAGTCTGAGGACTGACCTTCTAGATAGCTTATAAACACTCTGCATTTGCCTTGCTCTATAATGAAGGAATTTAACTCTTTGTATGATTCTGATTAGGATTATTATGAAATCCTCTCTAAATTAATCAATAAAACCTTTATTTAGTGACACATTTAGAAAGGAAATAATATGTATTTGGCTTTCTTAAGAACAATTCTATTCAGTAAAAGTGAAAGTCTCGATTAGTTACAAATTGTACAAACTGATTTCATGAGGAGCTCTCATGATTTGTGACTCTCCCTTTTCTGATTTTATCATGAAGAACACACTCTTAAATCATCCTCTAGGATGAAAAAAAATCCATCTTTTCTTTTAAACATCAAGATAGTATTTTCACCACATTCCATTTGAAGTGTAATAGTCCTGACTGGAAATTATTTCTTCATAAAATTCTAAAGTACTCTTGGAGGTGCTAAACAAAATTATCTTAGTTTTGACTATCAATAAATTTTTAAAAATATTGATCATACATACTATAAAATACTGTATGTAAAGTACATACTGTAAAATAATCTTCATTTATTGAGGTCTATTCCTCAAATCAGTTTCCCTACTCACTCCACAAGGCTGATAGTTCCCCCAAATTTAAGATTTTTCTTAGAAGGAATGCCTTCCAGAACGAATATTTCTTCAAAGATACTAATTCTAGTAATTCATGGCTATCTTTATAAAGAACAGGATGAAAAGTCACAGATGCAGTGAAATGTTCATACTTGCACACACTTTATAAACAAATGGAATCAAAATATGATTTATTTATATACTTAAATATCAATAAGTATGCCAATAAAACTATATATAATAATATACACATTTTAAAGCACATGAAAGAATTTACACAACAGTAGAATTTTGTGCCCACAGCCATAGCACCCCCTGGCTTCCAATAAGAGATCTCAGAAGCTAAGCGGAGCTGGGCCTAGTTAGTCCTAGAATAAGAGACCTCCTGGGACACCAAGTACTGTAGGCTTGGGAGAAAGACCTGGCAGGCCATTCCTGAAACAATCAGCCATCAAAAATTCTATGAATGGCAGAGGATTACTAACAATAGTGCTGGGCATGGCACAGAGTCAGAGAGCGTTTTGTTCTGTTTTACATAGAGTCACTATGAGTTAGACTTGGTAGCTAACAACAAGAATTATAAATACTACTAATAATTTATTTCACCATTTTATAAGACTTCTACCTGATTAAAACTTTTCATTTAATGGCAAAGACATAATTGTATCCTAGCCTTTGCAAAGCATATTCACTTTATTTTATTTTAGCTACTGGAGTCACTCTTCAAGTTGAAAAGGATGCTTGGAGAAGACCCAAGCCTAACACTTTATGAGTAACTGACCCCCAGAGCATCCGTGGGTGTTGGAGAGAGCCAGTGCCACAGTCATAATCAGAACTTTAATTCTTAAGGCCCTATCCCTTGTATTTTCCATTTACACTGTGCTGCTTCTGAAATAAGATTTAAATAGGGTTGAAATGAAATCATGTTTAAATCTAAATTGCAGTAGAGTTTATTTTAAACTTTCATCAAATTTTGCTAAAACATGTTTCTTATATAGAATTTCCCATATGGCCTATTATGAACTTTGGTTTTATTTATTTATTTTTCACATAATTCAGTTACAATTCCATGACTTCAGACAAATTACTGGTATAAAGCATTTCTCTCTCTCTCTTTCTCTCTCTCTCTCTGTCACACACACACACACACAAGCACACACACACACACACACACACACACACACACACACACCCTGTACTACTAGGAATGATAAATGTAGGAAAGGTATTAGTACCTTGAAAAGTATTCTTATGATATTTCAGCAAATAATTTTCTCTGCTCAATTTTCTTTTTTATTTCTTAAAGGAATAACAACAGTATTTCCCTGTAAGTCTTATGCAATAAGCACAATTATAAGTGTTCTCAAATAATAAATAGATATAATATTATACATGTTGTTGTTGTTGTGTGCCGTGGAGTCGGTATCCGACTCATAGCGACCCTCTGTACAACAGGGGAAACACTATTGTCAGTGCTTCTCTGCTGTGCATAGGGTTTTCAATGGCAGATTGATTTTTGGGAGTGGGTTGCCAGGTCCTTCTCCCAAGCCTACAGCTTCTGGTGTTCCCAGGCGGTCTCCCATCCAAGTACTAACCAGGCCTGACCCTGCTTAGCTTCCGAGATCTGATGGGATCTGATGCCACAGGGCTACCGCTGCAGGCAATATTATACATAGTATGGTCTAATAAAGGATATTAACTGTAGTTAATGAAAACTAATATGACATAGTTGTATTTGAAATACAAATGTTACTTTATATTCACTATGAGTCAGAGCAGACTTGATGGTACCTAAAGACAACAATATATGAAGTTGCTTTTGAGTCTTTTACTTAAAAAATAAAAAGAAAAACCATTCATTCCCACCACAAAAAAATGTATAGTACTATGTCCCAGAAAATATTCTAGAAGGTGAAGAAATAAAAATGCTATGTCTGCATTCACAGAGCTTACCAAGTAGTAGGCCTACAGCCATACCACTGTAGTGTCCAATCCCATCAGATTTTGGAAGCTAAGCAGGGTTGGATCTGGTTACTCTTTGGATGGGAGGCCGCCTGGAAACACCAGGTGCTGTAAGCTTCAGAGAAGGACCAGGCAATGCACTCCCCGCCCCCCCCAAAAAAAACACCAATCACTCATTGAAAACCCTATGAATAGCAGAGAAGCACTCATAATAGTGTTTCCTCTGTTGTGCATAGAGTCACTGTGAGTTGGATACTCACTCTATGGCATCTAACCAAGTAGTAGGGGGAAGAAAAAAACAGAAAATATATACATGTAACAAAAGAATTATATATATATATATAAATATATATATACATAAATTTCTGATAGTTATGTTAATGTCTTAGATGATGTAAATTATTTTAAATTAGCATGTTTACATTAATTTCTTCAAGCAATTATACTTCGTTCATTTCTAAATGCTTGGTACACATTACTAATTTATATATTTTGTTTATGTGACCAGAACAGACAATTTTTTTTGCAAGTGCCTTAATTTTCTGTCAAAAATATTTTATTTAAACTTATGGTTAAAGAAGGCAGCTTCACAAAATGTCAAGTTCTTTCTAAATTTAAAGATTTTAGTTTCAAGCAAGCAATGCTCCTTTTGAAACTCCTGCCAATTGACACATTAGGAATTAAATGTAGAGGCTGCTTTGTAAATTTGGTTTTGTTTTGAAGTCAATATCTCTTGAAAACAAATCAATGATGAAACCATTTGCTCTCTTTTTAAGATCTTCTATTTTAGTGTGGGGCCTGCAGCCATATCCCTGTGGCATCCGATCCCCTCAGATCTCCGAAGCTAAGCAGGGTCAGGCCTGGTTAGTACCGGGATGGGAGACCGCCTGGGAACACCAGAAGCTGTAGGCTTGGGAGAAGGACCTGGCAACCCCCTCCCAAAAATCAATCTGCCATTGAAAACCCTATGCACAGCAGAGAAGCACTGACAATAGTGTTTCCCCTGTTGTACAGAGGGTCGCTATGAGTCGGATACCGACTCGACGGCACCTAACAACAACAACATTTTAGTGTGCTTTTTTTTTTCTAATTTCACATCTTAATATATGTAGCTAGTAATGATACTTTTTAAAATTTGACAATTTTTAAACTTCGAAGCCAGAATAAGAGACCTTCCTCCAGGGACTGATCTGCAAAACCATACAAGTACTAATGATTGTGTCCCAAACATTTCCACTCATATTAATGTCATCATAAAGAGACCAGAATACTAATCTGAAGACAATTTAGACCTTAACTCAAGGAAAGGCAACAAGGGAAGATATATTTAGGGAGTTCTCATTTTGGTATAAATTGTATATAAGCTAGTATTTAATCTGTGGTAAAATATTTTCCCCAAAGCTTATTCATTTAGGTTATTATCATTTAGACCTACTTGTTAATGATGCTAAGCTTCTCCACTAGCAGTGTTATTCTGCTACAATTATGATCTGGACATACTTGTCCAAAGATATTTTTAAGTTCTTATTTAGTTCTACTCAAATTTCTTTCACAATGTGTGATGATGGAAGTATACAATGGGCCCATCAAACACTGATTTCCTGATATTACTATTTTCTATCAGCATCACAAGTTATACTTAGAGTTTACAAAAGATCTACACCCATTCTATTATACTGCTCCTTTTATTCTCTTATTATTATTCTTTTTCAGCCTCTTAGAAATCTCCTACTTATTTTTATTTTTGTTGTTTTATAGTTTATCTTTTAAAGTGAAAACACCTTTAGATACATGAGATATAAATGTTTTCATCATTGAAAAAAATGTGGAAAGATGAAAAAAACCCTAAACAGAAGTATTCAAAGAAGCATTGGAAAGATGAGATGGCATGCCAGAGTAATCAGCTGGCTGCCATTGATTACTATTAATCAATGGTTGTGCTATATTCCTGAAGATTAATTTTCATTAAAAGTAATTATGGAGAAAGTCTCTGATGGTTCTAATAAAATAAATAATGACCACAACAAATGATGAAAAATGCATAGAGCATTTTTGTTGTGAAATCTATAGCCTAGGTCCAAGGGGAAACCTATTACCAGAGATGTGCTTGGTGGCTTCCCATCTACTTTTACTTCTACAGCAATCGGTAATTACCAGACACTCTACATAAGCCTTTTTTGCTTGTTTATATTTTTAATACTTGAGAAAGGAAATAAAATAACAGGAAAACTTTATACATTTTGGGGCATAAAAATATTTTTAAAATATGTTTGTGATTTGGAACATATTCACCAAATATGTTTTATATGTTGTTGTTGTTAGGTGCCGTAGAGTCGAGTCCAACTCATGGCGACCCACAGTATATTTAAACATGAGCTATTTAAGGTGGGCACTGTGGTGCATGTCTGTCATCTCAAATCTTTGGGAGCCTAAGGCAGGACAATCATGAGTTTGAAGCCAGAGGCAGCCTGTTCAACTTGGTAAGACCTGGTCTAAAATGAAAACCAAAAAATTCAAATGAGACTGGAGGTACAGCTCAGGGGTAGAGCATTTGCTTAGCATGTGCACAGTCCAGGGTTCAATCCCCCAGTACTGAAAAATAGTCTTATTTAACTTTTTGTAATTTAAATCTAGTATCTAATACATTAAAGCTGAATATTTTCTTATAATATTCAGATAATTATCTCTGCCAAATGTCAACTTTCAACAAATGTTTTCCATCATAAGCATATTTTTGACAATGTACACGTAGCAAATCTATCAACATCTTTCATGATCTGTCTAACCCAAGCCTTATGCTTTTAACTATAGTATCTAAAAGCTAGAAAGTATTTTTTTTAAATATTTGTTACTTACAACATAATAAAGATTTTTTTTGTGTAAAACATGTTTTTATCTATTTATCTATTTGCCATTGTTAGGTTGTTTTTAGGTGCTGTCAAGTCAGAGCTGACTCACAGTGACCCTGTATATAACAGAGTGAAACACTACCTGACACTATGCCATGCCCGGAACTACTGTCAGTGCGTCTCTGCTATGCATAGGGTTTTCAATGGTCGATTGCTTCAAGAGTGGATTGCCAGGTCCTTCTCCCTGGTATTCTCAGGGGGGTCTTCCATCCAAGGACTAACCAGGCCAACTCTGCTTAGGGTGCTATGGCTGCAGACAGATTTGTCATTAGGTTCCTTCATATTTTAAGGTTATGGTAGTATAAAATAGGGTACTTCTAATCCTCCTTAGGATAGTTTTAGTTCAACACAAAATGAAGGAATTTCTTGTCCACAAGTAATTCTATATGCAGTTCCTCCAATGTGAACTCTTAAAATACTTTTGACTTCCATATTATTTAGGGAGGCCAGAACACAGGCCAAAAGTCTAACAGTACTTTCACTTATGTTTATTACTCTAGAAGATGTTCATCTCAGAAATTGTCTTTCTACATGGGAAGATAGCATCCATGGAACTATTTTGAAATTCCATATCGATTTTATCTTCCACAGATAAAATATTTTGAAGATAACATCAAACACAAAGAGTTTACTACATATCACTAACCTTCTATTAAGGTAAAAGTAAAAGCCTTTATGATCTAACAAGCAGCCAGAAGAATTACTTATATCAAGAATAAAGGATATAAACCATCTTTCCCTATTCGAAATGATAGATATGTAGAACTGCAATTCTACAAGGAGACACATAGGTAGAACTTTTGGAGTACTCATTATTTTATATTCAGATCTTCATTAGAGAATAAATTGTGTGATATACTCTTGACAAATCGTATTGCAAAATTACTGAGAAACGTAATTGCTTATATAAAGCACAAGATGATATTAAAGGAACAAATTGTGATTTTTTATGTTTTCTCTTATCTGAACTCCAAAAATGTGAAGGTTTCTGAAAGAAGGTATAATTCATTTCAAGAAAACATACCTCAGAGATACCAGTGTAATAAATATATACGGAGAATGGAATAAATTTAGTTGTTGTTTATTTATGGTTCTTGTGGTGGGGGTGGTGGTTGTTAGGTGTTGTCCAATCGGTGCCCAACTCATAGCGACCCTACATACAACAGGCAAAACATTATTGTCAGTGCTATTCATAGGGTTTTCAATGGCTGATTATTTTGAGGGGAGTGGGTTGCTGGGCCCTTCTCCCAAACCTACAGCACCTGATGTTCCCAGGCAATCTCACATCCAAGTACTAACCAGGCCCGACCCTACTTAGCTTCCGAGGTATGACTGGATCAGATGCCATAGTGGTATAGCTGCAGGCATATTTATGTTTAAATATGTGGTTTTTATAATTATCTATTTTATTTATTTATTTCATGTACACTATTTTATGTGTTCTTTGGGTGTTGAACACAGGCCTTGAACATACTGTGCAAGTGCTCTAGCAGTGGGCTGCACTCTCAGCCTAATTTTTACTCCTTTTATGTTGAGACAGTGTCTTGCTAAACTACTCAGATTGTGTCCGGCCTTGATCCTTAGATCCTCCAGCTTCTACTTCTAGATTTATGGGAATTATAGGTGTGAGCCATTGCTCCTGGCTAATATATATTTTATTTTGGACTATCAGGTATCACAAAGATCATTGGAAAGCACAATTGTCTTAATGATATCCTGAAACATCAAAAGATTAACAGCCTACTTGAGGTCACATTTTAGATAGGAAAATAAATTATTCAAACAGAATTTCTTTTCAAGGAACACATCTCTTTTTTCTGTTGTTTAAAGATTTAATACAATTCATAAAATTTCAAATAATACTTTTTAGCTTCATATTTGTAGGCATCACACATTAAATCAAACCTGAAACTAAATTCTGATTCAAATAACTATAAGAGTTTTTGGAAAATAGGCTAATTACAAAGTTTTAAAAAGATCACAATGACATAAATGGCTGAAGATTTCAGGACTTAATATACCCTAAATGTAAAAGCAATGAGGGAAGTAGTAAAATGTAATATATATTTTGCTGCTTAGGAAGAAAATTTTATCTGCTGCAAAATATTACTGAAAAAAGATACAAAATCAATATATACTTTGTTGGTTAGGGAAAAAAAAAATTCCACTAGGAGGCCAAAGTTGGATTTTTAAAAATACACTTATTTAATGAAATCTAGAACCGGACCAAAGAAGCCTTTTAAGACCCAAAGATGACAGAATAGCACCACCTAGTTCTCTCTGTAAAAGCTTCCAAATATGTATGCATGGCTGACTTATTTGGAAAATTGGAACATTTCCGAAATAAATCATTTAGTGTAAAACTAGAAAATGATCACGGGCAACGAAGCATTTACTTAAATTGATTTAATTTTAAAATTTCTTAAAAAAGAAAGAAAAATTGAAGATAATGGGTAAGCTGAAGCTTTATTAACTGTGCATTTTACTGTTATATCAAATCTTGATAAATACATCTCTTAACATATCCTTAAATGCTATGATTATAATTTCCAAAGTATATATCAAGAAAAATGTATCAGAGTCAGTTTATCTATTAGCACATGTATTATCACCTCTTCTAGGCTTATCAGTACCCAGTAAGTAATAGTATTCAAAAACACCATATAACCTGTTAGAAATATAGCATTATTTCTACCATGACACCATTAAACACTAAAGGAAGTGATGTAATGATGCCAAGCATACTTGTAACCTGTTCATACGATTTTATATTTTCTCTCCCATGTTGTAAAGAAGTATATAAAATTCAATTTATTTTAATGTCATTAAATGGTATCTCCATCTATTGTTTATCTTTTTTTACTGAATGGTTAATATTTCAATCATATTCAGAGCAGAGTGAACAGGAAAAAAGGATTCAAGAATAATGTTTAATGAGCACTCTCATGAAGCCATATTGTAGTGGTACAGGTTTTAATAAGGTACAATTTATTATAATGTAAACAAGGGATGGAGTTTTAATATATACCACATAGTACAAGGAACATTGTTTCTAGACAGGACACTTTAAAACGGTTTTCCCTGAGGCATCAGCAGCTCTTTAAATGACTGTCGCTAGTAACATCAGAATTGCTCAAGCAGAACTCCAGCTCTAAAAAACTAAATATTGTTGCTTGTTACATAGATCCTTCTCACAGACCTTTTCTCCCCTACATTCCCTCTGCTGACCTGGTCATCTACTGTTCTGGCCCACTGAGCCTCTATGAAATTAAATGAATCATACTCCTGAACAAATCAGTTAGAATAGAGCATACTTGAGTATTTCTTGATCACTTGTCAGCTTCTTTCAAGTTGTATTAATAAAAAAAAGGAAACTGGCATCATACTGAGAATGTTTTCAGGATAAAGGACTGAAGGAAATGAGAGCTCTTTAATCCAGTCTTAAATAAGAAATGTTAAAAGTACTGTGAGTTTTATACATAGTTGTTAAATCAGTGATTTCACATTCTCGGTATATCCACATTCAGTTCCTGTTGAAAAGATACTACAAAAATAGAACTTCTATTTTTAATTCCAAAAAATAAAGCATTACATATTTTGACTTTTTATTATGTGTTGACCACATAATAAACTGGAAGAGGAGAAGTTCTATAAGGGAAGAGCCTGTTTTCTCCTTGTTTACTTGTATATGCATCATTTACAACACTTGACAAATGAATCAATGAATAAGCTATGCCTAAAAACCAAAGGGTATGAGGAGTAAGGTGGCTTTAGAAATTTTTACACATACATTGAACATACAGAAAAATAAAATAAAACTCAAAATAAAACATCTACCAAGGGCAAGCACCCTGTGCAAGCCTTTATTCCCAGGGACTCTGAAGGCTGAGGCAGGAGGTATGTGAGTTCAAGGCCAGAGGCAGCCTGCATAACTTAGTGAGACATTGTCTCAAAATAAGGGGGAAAAAAGGGCTGGGAATGCACCCTGATGGTGGAACACTCACAAAATATGTGCAAGGTCCTAGGTTCAATCCTCAAGTATGATAAAAAAAAAAGGAAAAAATCTAATCCAGTTGACTTTTAATTAAAAAAATGGCCATCAGAGCAACAATTTCTGAATTTAAGGAGTTAATTTATATATATATATATATATATATATATATATATATATGGGCTGGGATTTAGCTCAGTTGGTAGAGCACTGCGTGGCAGTCTCTGAGGTCTCGAGTTCAATTCCCAGCACCTCAAAAATGGGAGAAGGGCCTGGCAATCCACTCCCAAGGCAATCCCGATACAGTCGCCATTGAAAACCCTATGAGGGTCGCTATGAGTAGGATACCAACTCGATCGCACCTAACAACAACAACAACATATATATATATATGTAATACATATATATATGTAATACATATATATATGTAACAACAATTATATATATACATATATATACATGTATATGTGTATATATATGTATGTGTATGTATGTATATATATGCATATATATATGTATATATATATATATATAAATACACATACATACACATACATACATATATAAAAGAAATGAGTGTATGGTCCAAACCCAGGTTTGTAGATATAAAATCAATTTATAAAACTAATTGACAAAAAATGAAAAGCTCTTAAATTTGTATAGACATATATCTGTGACTATATAAAATCTGTTAAAATGTGTAAAAACTCTAAGCATTGGATAATGTGTGAGACAGAGCAAAGATTAACACTTTACACATGCTACTTTACGATTACACCCTCAATGTTGTACTCTGTGCTACACAGCAAGTTTAAGCTTAGCAAAGAAGGGAAAATATAAAGAGTAGAAAGGAGGAGGGAGGGAACTAGCAAAGGGAAGCAAAGATGCAGAAGGTGGGATGGGGAGGAGAATCAATGTAGAGGAATAAAAGGGGAGAGGATAGGGTCAGTGTAAACCATGCAACTTCATGAGCACATGGGAAAAATAGGGGAACATAACCCAAATATGCATATGAATTTTACTACATATTAGTGAAAAGGTTCCATAAACCTTGTAAATTGATAAAAGTGTAACCAAAAGTCATGTAATAGTGGCATAATGGAAAAAGCCAGTGCTGTATTACTCTGTACCCCAGCGACATTTACCAATAAAATGCAGAAAAAAAGCACATTTAGGTGGAAAGATAAAAAGAAACCCCCCATTTTTTCCAGTTGCAATCATCCATATGATCCTTCTAGAATATAGCAACAAAGAATGGATGTAGTTCCAACCTCTTATATCTCCAGGTGAAAAAACTATGCTTCAAGACAATTAAAGGATTCAAGGCCTCAAAGTCTGTGGTGTGCCATGGATAAGAAGTTAGGTACCTTAATTCCCACCATGATGTCTTGCTGCATCAGGGCACTTCCAAAATTCAAAGTCTTAATCAATACAATGCTGTCTCCTTCCTCAGCAAAGTAAAGATGTCTCACTACAAAATTAAGGACACCCACCAGGCCAATGTTACTACCATTTCCACAATTACTGCAGTTTGCCTTGGTCTGCTGCTTGTGTTAACTGTCAGATGAGGCTTATCTAGTTTTGTCTAATTTGTCTATTCACCAGTCACCCTTGTTTTCCATCACAGCTTTGCTAGGAGATGAAGTCTTAGGAGGAAACTTCCCTAATACCTCATGGAGTTTACTTTTAACTTATAGTGGTATCTTTATTAAACTCTAAAAAAAGTAATGTTGCTATTCTGCCCACATTCATCAAACATATTTATTTTATTACAGTATGTATATGTATGCTGTCATATCCTTTGTGGAAAATATGATCTTAATTTTTGGTGGTCTGTACTTGTATAGTCAATAAAATTGGTTAAACCAAGACACAATTTAAAATAAATCTGACTTTAGTGACCTCTATCAGAGCTGTGAAAACATCTGAACTTCTTTCTTATCTTTCTACCAACACCTTTAGGTTACCAACTCAATGGAAATAAAATAAAATGGAGAACTGAAGTTTCATAACATCATTAGTCTTACCTCACCTATAACATTTTTATTTTCAAAAAATGCAAACCAGTGGTCTATTCCCAATGAATTTTACTTGATCTTCAAAAATATATTTGTGAATCTTACTAAACTTCATTTTTTATGCTAGTTAACATCAAATATATCTATAAAGATAATGTCCTTAGTACAATATAATCTTGATGAAAGACATGGGCATTGTTTTTAATTTGGTGACTCTGCAGAAGGCTTTAACAGTAAAAGTCACAGATAAAATTCTTTCCTTTTTATGTTAACTGAAATTCTGAGTATATTATGACCTAAAGCATTGAGAAATACACAGGTATGACTCTTCCTCATAATTTCAGTGTTTTAGATACTATATGGTTACACATAAAAATTAAAAGTATGCCGTATCTAGCCATAAATTTATTGGAATATCTTTCATACAATGAATAAAATTCAGTAATATGTTAAAACATTTTTTAACGTAACTCTGTGAAATAGTTAACAAAAATTGTTTCTCAAACTACCTTCCAATTCATTCACTATTCTCTGGAAACTCAACTAGCAAGCACCAAACAGAATCTACGTTAAGGAAGAAGTCTAGTTTCTTGGTAGTTGTGATATCATCACTCACGTTTTATACAAAGGTAAGACCTTACATACTAATACAAATTATGGGAGAATATAATTCTTGCACTGACATAGTGCCAGGCATGGTGCAGTGTCGGAGAGTGTTTCATCTGTGGCATATAGGGTTGCTACGAGTAGGACCTGACTCAACACCACCTAACAACAAATAACAACAATATCAGTCCTACAAAGTGGCAATAACCTTTAATAAATTGAGTTAATCTACTCTGGATATTTATTTATTGAATGTGTTTTTTCTCTGTGAGGATGATAGAGTTTAGCACCTGGCCTCAGGTAAGTGTTAAGTTAGTCTAGGTAATGATGTCTACTCAAATACTGTTATGAAATAGTCAAGAATTCAAAAGACATCTAGAAAATAGATTATTAAAATATAAAGAAAAACTATATGACTTTTTAGAAAAGCTACATTTCGCTGGAACTTTTTTGTAAAAAGCATTCCTAAAACACTTTATGAGGGAATAGAGTTACTACAAATTGTAGAATCCTTTTCTCTTTTTTGTTGGGCTCCCAGTATACTTAAATTTTCTTTAAAATGCAGTTAATATTCTCATCTTACTTTCCTCTGTCTTTCAAATGCACAGAGGGAAGTAAATCAAATTCAACCCTAGCAAACATGTGTTCTCAATTGCAGAAATATGACTAAGCATAAAAGAGAATATAATAATTAGGATTTATTTTTTAAAAAGGACCCCCCTCAGCTAACTGAGAGTGTACTCTGAACCTCTACTTTAGAGACTAATTAGAGAATGTCTACTCTGTGGCTTGGCAATAACAAAAGCAGGTCAGTGTACTCATAATCCCTTCGGATCAAGGTCAGTTTTTAATTCCTCTTTGTTGATACATTTATCCTGAAATGACAGCTACTCCAAGTAGGACAATAAGGTGAAGTGGCTTTATGTTTAACCAAAGCCATCATCAGGAATATTTTGGGGATAAGAAATAGAAATTTGTTGGAAGTCGAAAATAGATAACGGTTTACCAATCCCAAAGGAATCATGAAGATTCAAATCTTTGAGACAAATGTTTACAGTGCATTTTAAAACCAACTGCCACGAGTAAAGCAGAGAATCCATATTCTTGTGAAGTACATGATGATTTAGAATTCGTTGTGTTTCTTAGCATTCGTTTCTGTGTTCTCCTTGTATATTACACACAAATGGAAAGTCACTGCAAATATTTATTCTACTTAGAATACTATATTGACATTTTGGCAATTATAATATAAATACTTAAATATCTGGATCCAATTAGAGAGTTGTGTCAGGATGAAATGTATTGAAAAAACTAATCAATTGGTGGAATGAAAACATGAAAAAGACACAGACCAGCTGATCAGACACTAGAAATAAAATGAAGACTACAACTTCAGGCCTGAACTCCATAGGATTCTAGTCTACTAGATGAGACATAAACACATAGCTTTCAACATGCTATAATGAAAATATGTGAAGGGGTTATATAGCTTATATAGGTCCTAGAATAGACAATATAAAATGCTTAATTCCTTCATGAACTAAGAAGACAAAAATGCTCAACATAATAAAGGACAGATGATACTCTTTTGTCTACTAAAACTAACACATCAAATTCTGGTCAAAAATCCCATGGGTTCTAGGCACTGCCAGTAGATTTGTAAGCTATAAATATAAAAAATATACAGATGTGTAAAATAATGAATAAACATTGGTTAAAATAGTAAATATATAAATTTTTAAATGCTTTTTAATGCATAGCTATAAATAAGAGAAAAACAAAAACAGTTGAATTTAAAAATTAACCCAAATTTGTCTTAGGACATAATACACGTGAATGCATATAAGTGAAAGGACAGAATTAATGTAAGAGCACACTTAAACTTGTGCATAATAGGAAAATATTCTCTTTATAAATGATTAACTTGTATTAAACAAGCTGATTCTTATACTTTTCCCTCCACAGATGAAGTCTCTTTAAGGAAAAAAACAAGCTTGCTTTATCTTCCCTTCTTCCTTACTTCTTTGCTTCCTTGCTTCCTTCTCCTCTCCCCTTTCCCCTTTCCCCTTTCTCTCTCCCTCCTCCTTCCCTCTCTCTCTCTCCCACTCTCTTTTCTCTTTTCTCCCCCCTCCCCTCTTTGTTAAATGTTCATAGTTGTTCAAATTGCATCCAAATCAAAAGCTGAAAATATAATGTCTCAAATTTGGCAATGTGCTGACATATAGCAGCCCATGATGGTTGCAGGCAATTAATGCTATCTAAAAATCTATAGCCTCAAATAATAACCAACAAAATGTCAAGATGCCGCCACCCACCACCACAACAAAATGTGCTAATGGGCTAGTTAGGGAAGAGAGTATTGACGTAGGAACAATTTCTGATTCTTCTTTTTGTTGAAGGGAGTAAAAGGAGCAATCCCTATTCAGGGTAAGGGTACACATTTCCTCTCATTATTTTATTTCATTCCCAGAGCAAAGAACTATTTAGAAATAACAGACACTGCATTATGTATCACAATGCTGAATTTAATTCTGCCTTGGCAGAGTAACTAGTAAATGTAGAATGTAACTGCTTGCTATATTGGAGTCATAGATATATAATTGCTTTCAGAAATATCCTCCTCTGAATACCACCTACACATTAATATGTGACCGTAAACTTACAGCCAGACCCCTGTTCTATCCCACATGATCCCTGAAAAGGCTTTGAAATGAGGACACATGCATAATTAAGACACACTGAATATCACAGTACATGTAACAAACTAAAGTATTATGAATCCTTAGGGGAACCTCATAGAACTAATACATTTTCTAAAGAAAGCTGCACATGAGTAAAGAGAGACTAAAATGCTAATTAGATCGTCTCAGTAAAAGTTATAGAAAAGTTGATTCTTGAATTCTAGATTTGGGCACAGAACGGAATATGTGCATACAGAAAGACTGAAGGAAAAAAAAGCTTGACATAAAACCCTTCAAAAGATGACTTAGACAATTCATGAGTAAATAAGTGAAGCAAAATAAAAATATAACAGTGGAAGAATCTCACACCTCCTGAAAGGGTTAAGTATGAGAAGTGATTTTGTATTAGAAAGGGATTATGTAACAACAGAGGGAAATACTCAGCCTACCATATGCTAATTTAGTCGGCTTTGCCAGGCATTTCTGTGTGTTTGGCTGGCTGACTCACATTCCTTTCCTCTTCTTTTTTGCCATTTTTCTTACTAGACTAAGGAGGTGGAATTCTCAAGAAAAAATTCAATAATAACAATAACAAACCACTAAAAGCACATTGAACATGTGTTATTCTTGCAAAATGTTGAGGTATGCATATTGTTTGAAAGGAAATACATCATATTTGTATGTATGATGTATGTTTGAGATGTTTAGCAAAACTCCATTTTTTAACTATCCTTCTGTCCCTATTAATTCTTTTAATGGGAATTTCAGGTCGGCAGTATGGTAGCATGGTCATGGAAGAGGATAGTGTTATATTCCAGGGGAGTATAAAGGAAGCTGAGTTACTATTCAGACTTCAGCACATAAAATAGAGAGCAAAAAAGAAGTGGTAATTAAGAAGCTTATAGTATATTTTTTATTTGCTTTTAATTATGAATATTCTAATTTGTAACTCATTATTATCCATTTCAACCTAAGTTTATAACTTCAGATTCAAAAGCAGAGGACATATAAGGCATAACAGAAAGTGTAGGTGTCACAGACATTTTTCCCTAGGAGCAATACAGGACATGCTAATATAAAATATGAAGTTATTAGAAAAGAAAAAACATATTTAACACACTGTAAATTTTAGGCTTTGATGTTTAAAGAAGCAGTATGAGAGATACCTGCATTTTTAAAAGCAAACAAGTTTAGCCTAGAAGCTAAAAATATTTCTTTACAGAATTAATTGGCTTTATAAATTACACTGAATCTATATAACACTGTACACTTAGCAGTCGATAGCAAATCCTTGTCAGAAAAGATGCTTCCTCACTCTGTTCCCAAGGACAACTTTAGATAAACAATGTACTTTTTCTGTAAATTTACCACCATAAAATATATAACATTATTAGGGACAATCTGACCTCTGAAAGTATTTTTATTTTCTTATAATATGAAATTAATCTGTACTATTTGATAATACTTAGCTTTAAGATTTTATGTTCTTCAAAGCAAAAGAATGCTTATTTTTATTTTCTAAACAATTCTTAATGACATCAGTATCTTTCTCTCGCTCCCAAAATATCTTTTTAACTATGACTAGACATGGGCTTCATCTTCAACATTGCAATAGCTGAAAGATAATTTAAATATTTAAGTGAAAACTATTTGCTGACTCAGAAAGAGTTATAACCACTGTTGAATAATGACTGTCTTAATATTTATTTCAAAGACTTCTAAAATATACTGTAAATAATTAATGGACAGCTCTGGCTATTGGACATCTTCAAACTTGAGCCTTGTATCTATCTATTCAGGTGGCAGCAGGTCCTCCTCATTCATTTTCCTAAGCACAAAAGAAGATTCAGAATAAATGCTTAACTCTATTGTAATTTCACAAATTGAAAACTCTGCTTCTGTTTTTATGTGAAAGAGTTAATTGTTACTACAGCCTAAGAGAATTTATTCAAAAATCTTCTTCCTAACCTTCATTTAAAAAAGTGAAATAAAATGACAGCAAAGAATATAAACTCTTAACTTTCCTCTCCCACTGCATCTTTAAAAGTTCCAGGTTTTCATTATATACAAAATGATTGAAGATCTCCTCATGTCTTAAAAGTAAACTTTTGGCATTTAAATACTTTAAGTAAAGGTGTATGCATGTGCATAGATAGATAGATAGATAGATAGATAGATAGATAGATACATAACTGAGGACTATTTCCTTTCTCAATAATTACATCCTTGATTTTGGCATTAATATTTAACTGATACCTAATTAAGCAGAATATTTACTTCCCTAATTTTTGAATAGACTGCATTCTTCTAAGAGGTAGGCAATTTTGTGTTTGTTTAAGGAAACCCACTGAACATATTAAAGTGGACCATTTCTTGAATGCAAATCAATATGCATAAAATGCTCAATTTTTTCTTCTGTAGCAAATGGAATCAAAACAAAGCTATATTAGTTATTATTACCTGAGAGCCTACCACGGAAGCCTGTACTTAAGATTGGCTCCATACTTCTTAATCTTTTTCAGAAATCTGTTTGACAATTTTGCCTATGTGATAAATATAATAGTGTTCAGAAAAGAAACATTCTATACTGATGGGACAACACATATCTCATCTTATTGGCCCTACACTATCTGATCACAGACTAACCAGTTAATTTTTATTTCCTTTAAAAATCATGTGTTCTCATCACACAGGAAATATTCTAATAAGAATGTGACCAAAATAAACTTTACTCACTGGAGAAAGACAACAGAGCATTTCCCAGACCAATAGTGAATAGTTAACATTTGTAAACAATAGAAATCCCATTATAACTTATAACTTTGCTATTCATCTTCATTAAACTTTCCCATGTTTCTGATAGTTTACAAGAAAATAAAATATTCACCAGTCATTTCATGAAAATGTAAATAATTTTATTAGGGTATACTTATTAGCTCTAAACAAAACACATGCTCTCTCTTTAGCTTTGTCATGAGCTCATACGATTATAAACACTCTCATTATTTCTGTCTATAAAATGCTAAAGGATAATTCATGTCTACCGCAAGCTAGAAAGGACTTCCCATTTCACTTTCATGCCACATGACTGCTTTCCAGTTTGCCCGCTGCTGCGGAGCACATTAGGCCTAAGATGCCATTTGCATCATCACACAGCAGGGGGCTTCAGCTGACACAGCTCCAGGTTAATCCTCACCCACCTCTTTACACAAGGAGTTTGCAGAAGATGCCTTTTTTGATAACTACAGAACTGCACTCCAAAAATGCTTGACATTTTTATATAAAATGCTGGCAATGAATTTGTCCTTTTAAATATTTTAGGTTAAATCAGTAAATTTAAATTATGTCTTTCATTTTTGCAAGGAATGAGTTTATGATTTAGTCAAATATAGAATATCCGAGATTTTTATTCATGGAAAAGAGAAAATGAATGTGGAAACATGTTGAGAATGATTAGATTAGGTTCATTTAAAGATACATATCAAGAACTATTTATGATTTACTTTTCTCTAGGAAAACTGTGTCATAAACTAATATAGACCTATAAAACATCAAAATTTAGTCTTCTATGCATGACTTAGCAAGGTATGAATGCAGATGTATTATGAAGAAATTATTTCACTCTACAAGAACTAATTAGGATATCTATCTATCTATCTATCTATCTATCTATCTATCTATATCTCAAATTGGGTTGGAATATATATATATATGTATGTGCATATATATGTATATATATGTATATATACATATTCCAACCCAATTTATTATATATCTACTAAAATGAGGATAAAAAATTGCAGTTTTTTAAGGCTCAGTGCTTGCCCTCAGAAAGCTTAAATTTAATAATCATTGGGCACTCAAGCCATAAATAGAGTAAGAAAGAACAATATGCCAATTCAACAAAAGTCTTCCCACTTCATCTTGTGAATTTTTCTGCCATGGTTTGTAATTTTTCTTCTCTCTGCCACCTCAACCTACTCAGCCAGCAACTATGTTGTTGTTGTTGCCAGCAACTATAGAATGGGCAAATTTGCCAAGAAGTTTAAAGAAGTGTATTAAATGAAGATTTTGCCAATAAAATATCATAGGAAATGCCATTATGATCAAATAAAATATCAATGTGATAGAGGTCTGTTATACTATTAATTTATCCTCAAGTCCTTCATAATAAATAAATCTAACGTCTCATCCATTGGTTATCCCAATGGCCTTTTATTTTAAAGAAAAAACATATAATTTTAGGTTGATTCCAGAATACTTTTAAATGCATGCTTAGGAAGTCTTCCAATACTTTTTCACTTCTATTTTGCTCTTTAAGTGACTTGAGTAATGTTTTTCCTTAAGAAAAGTGATATTATCTCACTATTTAAATGCATGAAAAATAGTTTTTAGGTATTTGATCTTCTAGTGGAGGACACCATGAGTCAGTAAATACTTTGCTTTATCATATTACGTTCCCAGAGTTCTATTAGTTGTAAAAATGGGGGAGATAATAAATTAAGCTTCCAGATCTTGACACAGATTTAATTGAGAAATACTGCATGCTTTCAGGGAAGATTTTCTGAATTACTAATGGTCTGGTGTTTGACTCCTTAAGTCATAATATTTGGACTTATGTATGTTCGCCATTCTCCAAAGTTTCTGTTAATCAAAAAAGGGAGGGGTAAGTGAATTATTTTCCAAGAACTGCAGGATCAGGAAGGAACTTAACAAGACTGAAGTTATTACATGTAGAAGTAAAAGAGTTGAACAGACAGGATATGGGGAATCATTAGTATTATATTAAGTGTTCATATCATATATTATAATGGATTTTCTAGAAATGTTTGGCAAGGTTCGTGATACACACAGAGGGGCCAATGATATGGATGATCAAGTAAGGATCATTAGTTTGATGCTCTGTCTTGTTAAATATAAAAATTATTAATCAGAATATCCTACATCAAAAGATCTCCAGTATTTGTGTTAGATGTATGTTTTATAAAACTGCACAGAAGTAAATGAGGTTCTCGACAAAATCAGGCCGCTCTATGCATGTCTACTTTCTATTATATTTTTCCCTTCTTTTTTTGTGCTTTTCAGAATCATTTTCTGTGTACACAGGACGCTTTCTATCTTTGCAGTGCCCCCTCAGGCATGGAAAGGAATATGGCTTTAGCAAGGGTAAGCAATTGAACTGGATCTATTCTATAGCCAAGAGAGAGGTCTTAGTTACAGGTGGCAAGCTTTCATACTTCTCATTCTAAAAAACAGAGAAAATAAAATCATTCCTCTAAAGTGTCCCTACACTTCTTCCAGATTTTTCCTTTTTCTATGATA
>VMDO01007802.1:61733-88849 GCA_007922755.1 Pedetes capensis
AAAAAAAAAAAAAAAAAAAAAAAAAAAGATAATTTAAAACATACTGAATTAAAACACAGAAACACAGAGAAGGTATGTTCAAATGAGTCTTTTTCAAACAATGCATACTGCAAGAAAGGAAATAATAGTATAAGAGATAAACAAAGTGACGCTTATTAAGTAAGCAAATACCTCTATAGTGCTGATAAAGCTAAAAATAAGAAGCTATTGACTGACTCTAGTATTTGCCTAGTCATAACTACTAGGAGGCAGAACAGATTCCCTCTAACCAAAATCAGCTGTTCATTAGATCCCCAACCACCTTTCCTTCCCTGCACATTGAAAGACCTGCTAAGTATTTAATCTGTGTGCAGGAAATAAAGCCTTCATTTTACAACCTAACCAAGACCTAATAAAACAGTAGGGTGGTGGGAGAAACATAAATCTGAACTCCAAAGCAACGCGTTCAGACAAGACTAAGACAGGGAAGGCATGAACAATTTGTTTGAGCAAGAACTGACAATATCAACAAAGTGTGATGTGTCTGTGGAAGCAGTGTTTGATAAATGTGAGGCAGCCATAAACATGAGAAGACAATCTATTGGTGCTTTGCGCCCTCTTCCCCTTCTTTCCCTTTTCTCCTTCTTTTTTTAAATCCTCTTCTCTCTTTAGTATATTAATATATCTTGGTCTAAGATGCTCATATGTACACAGATATCTTTGGACCTCTGCTCTTCCCTCGTTACTGTATAGGATGCTTATTTATTTATTTATTTATTTACTTGGAACGGATACTGGTGCTGCTGATGGTTGCAGTGGTGCATTTTCTCTGTCATACTCACACCTCATCCCCGCCCCACCTCCCCGCGGTCTGTCCTGAAAAGCAGCACTGTCTTACTCATTGGTTTACATACCCAATAAAAGAGACCCATGCCCTGAATGCGGGTGATGGAATCTCTCCGCGTTGAGAAAGAGTAAATCCTCCAGGCTGAGGACCGACCAGCAGACAGTTATTTTGCAGTGCACTGAATAGACAATTCACACGGAAATGTTGAAGGAAGAGCGAAGGCAACCCCAAGTGTAGTGGATGGCCCACATGCTCTATAATAAATAACATTCTCGCACCAGCCCAGCAGTGTGTGCAATGACCGGCCAGGACTAGCACACGGAGATTAGCAGGGAAAACACATCCAGTGGTGTCTAATTTTCATTGCAATCTCCAAATTAACTGATTTCCCCCACATCACACTCCCCTTACACGCTGCACGCTGGTGCGTGTGCACCCGCGCGCACGCACGCCCTCCCACACACTCTCACACGCGCGCACGCACACACACACACACACACACACACACACACACAGCAGAGCTGAGAAATGCAAGTTACTGAGAGGTGAATTAGGGTCTCTGGGAGGATGTTTTCAGCGAGGATTAGAAACCCAAGTAATGTGTCAGCCACCAGGGTTACTTGTGCAAGGGCGGGGGCGTGAGCAGTGGGAAATGGGACAGAGGCAGTGTAAGCAGGAGAATGTGCTGCCTGTTTTGCCAGGGTTCTGGCACATGACACCTGAAATTTATATCCAATGTCAGATACACAAGATTACCACAAATTATTCTATGAAATATCTCTGCAGGGTCAGTTAATTAATTAATAGTATTCCCATCACTTTTTCATTCACATTCATAAGTATGCATAAATAAAATACGGTTCCCAATCTGTATCCCAGAGGAGGGTAGGAGAAAGGATGCATTCCAAGAACTTGCTGAAAGATGGTTCATTGACCTCATTTAAATCCCCCACAGACCGATCGGCTTTTGCATGCTTATGGGTCTATGTCTGTCTTACTTTCACATCCCTTTCAACCAGGGACACATAAATTTGATCAACTTATAATTCCCAGAAATCCCCAAATGATGACAGAAGGGTTAGAGGTGGGCAAAGAATTATCAAGAAATCAAGAGTCACCTAGCTTTAAAGAAATCCTATGGACCGTCATTACACATCCATCCTCCCCATATCGCACACTCAAGCCACATCCTTATATTACTCCCTTCAAAGCAACAATCTTCTGTTTTACAGTCCCTACCCACCCATCCCTAGCACGCTGCCTCTGCCTCCTCCATCACCCAAAAGTGCCCTCTCCCCATGCACTCCAACTCCATGCATTGCCATTATTTCATAATCAGCACCGTCTTCCCATTCCATACATCCCAACCTCCCACCTCCAAAAGACAGTGTCTGGGGCAAAGTGAACCCCGACTCCCTAGCCACCCGGCATCCAAACCCAGTGATTTGCATAATAACTGTTTTGTGCGGTTTCCCTCCACTGCGGTCACAGGGGTTTTTAAATTTCAAGTGAAAGGATAATATTAATTATGGAAAGAAGCGGCAGAAAGAGGATGGAGAGGTGGAGAACCTAAGCGAAAATCCTCAACAGTAAAGTAACTGCCGAGGAGCATAAATTTCTGTGCTTAGAAAAAATGAAAACGACACAGACTGAAAATAAAAAGTCGATGTGTTAATAAAGTGCGTTTTGGTCTTTTAATTTTTTTCCCTTCTCTCTTTTCAATTTCTTGCTTCATTCATTCATTCTTTCTTTCTTTTTCTGCCTTTCTTAACCCCTCCCCAACCCAAACAGGGCCTCCCCTCTCTTCCTAGGTGAATGACACGTCTCACAACACATCCCCCCACCCCCGGGATGTTATTGCAATGCACACGGTGCTGCTGCTGCTGCTGTTCTCGCCGTCTGGTAGCTCGCTCCCAGGCTCTCACACACTTTTTAAAGATACACGGATATGATTATGGTGGGAAGAGCAGGAAAGGAAAAGGCGACCCGGCCCGAAAAGGGGGAGGTTAAAGAGACGGCAAGAGATGAAGAGGGTCGGTCAGACCGCGATGTGGGAGGTGGCTGGTGGGTGTTGGTGGGAGGATGGAATGTTGAGAGAGGCACAAGTTGCCGGCCAAAAGGCGTGGGAGGGGGACGCTGGCAGGTTTGGAGTGAGATGAAGAAGGCTCAGGTGAATGGAGAGGCTAAAGGTGCCTCGTAAGGGGCTGCCTGCCGGGAGAGCGGGGCTGAGCCGAGGGCTCGCGGGGCTGGTGCAAACTGCCACTGCCCCCTGCCGCACCGGGGAGTAGGGGGAGGGGGTGGAAATCGCCGGGGACTGGCAGGCTCGAAGGGGAGAGGGGAAATGTGGGGTGGAATGGGGATGGTGGGGAATGGGCGTGAAGTTGATGCTCCCCGCGGCGGGGCGGGGATTACCTTGTAACAGGAGCCCGCAGACACTGTAGAAGCGGAGGACGGCGCTGCGTTTCCAAATCATGGTCCCTTTCTCTAAGGGTGTGGGGAAGGAACGAGGGGGCAAGAAGATGCTGGTGAGCAGGGCACGCAAGTGCGGAGCTCCGCTGGGGTCCTCTTCCCGGCGCCCGCCGGACCCACGGTCCCCGCCGCTGCGGTGCTCGAACGCGCGGATACGGGTCGGCGGCGGCAGAGCCGGCAGGGGCTCAGCACCCGCAGAATGGGGTTTCTGTGGGCGAAATAGTTTCTGCTCCTCCTTGTCCTCCTCCCGCCGCTTGTGCGGCCGCGACAGTCAGTCTGTCTGGCGCGGGGCTGGAGCTCGCCTTCCTCCTGGCGTGCACAGCGAGTCCCGGAGCCCGCCGGCGCTGCCCGAGCAGGTGGTGCAGGGATGCCGGGGTGTCGAGGCTGCAAAGAGTGGGGAGGTCACAGAGGGGAGGGGTGGGAAGAGGGAGCGCAAGCAAGCAACACAGCCGCTCGCGCTCAGGGTGACTCGGGGTCCCGGGAAAAGAGGCGTAAGCGGTGGAAACAGCGCTAGTGGCGGCAGCGGCGGCGGCGGCGGCGGCTCCCGGATGCTCCGGCTGCTGCAGCAGCAGTGGCGGCGGCGGCGGGGACGGCGGCAGCGGCGGCGGCGGCGGCGGCGGCGGCGGAGGCAGCGGCAGCAGCAGCTCTAGCGAGCACCAGACACAAGGGCAAGCTCAGCGCGGCGGAGGCCCCGCCCCCACCCTGGCCAGGGATAGGCCCCGCCCCCCGACCAATGGCAGCACACCCGCCCACCAGGCCAGGCCAATGGGAGGAAAGGATGGGTGGAGACAAGCGCCGGGAAAAACAAACAGGTTTCTCAAGGACCCTTCGGGCAGGAAGAAGCGAAGCCCCCTTGCACACACTCCCGGCAGGTTTCACCTCTTTAGAGACGTCTCCTAGTGACTCTCGGGGCAGGCAGCCGCCTTTGTTAACCAGTGCTGCACTCCCCGAGAGGGGCTCAGCCAATTGCCACCGCGAGGGGGCGGGGTTAACCATGTCCCCAGCAGGTTCTGGAATCTGTGGTGCCTGGGCTAGGTCCTGGGTGCGAAGTTCTTGTGCGCATTTGGGCTCCCAGAGCAGATGGTGGCTGCACCTGCCCACTCACCAGCTGCAGTAGCAATCTCTGACGCTCCCAGCAGAAAAAGGGAAAGATTGCAGAGGGCGTGGGAGAGGCTAAGTATAGAGAGCGGAACACCTACCTACCTACAAGAATTTGTGTGGCAGAGAAGAGTTAGGAGTGAGGGAAATTAATTTCTTCTTGTTTGTTCTTCAAAATGTATACTTAATCTGGGTCTGAATATCAGTAAAGCCCGATCGGTGACTGTATAGCACTGGGATCAGGCCCAGCCTGAAACAAATCCTATAGCTGTCACCACTTACTTTTCAGAAAACTTGGTGATTTACTTGAACATTTAAATCTGAAGCCTCCTCAACTGCAAAACACAGATAATAATAGTGCTGAGCTCTCATAGTTGTAAAGATTAAATGAAAAGGCACACATGTTAGGGCAAGGCCATGCAGTGTGTTAGTGCTTTATAAGTGGTAGCTCTAGCTGTGAAGTGGGTTTTTTAAAATTCAAGACAGCAGGAAATTAGCAAGCTTCTTTAAAAGTTTTAGCAATATCATTAGGAAAGACGAGAAGAAGAAATGTATTTTCTTCCTGGACATAACCAAAAGTGATCATAGAAAGAGACTTGTGAAGCTGAAAAGAATCACCACTATAAATCAGCACCCTGAAATGTGTTCTTTCAAGAGGAACTATAAATGACCACGACATAAATTAATCAGATGTTGTCTCTAAATGAGCTTAATTCTCAGGTTTTTCCCTATGACCAGTTTTTAATTGGACCAAATTAGCAGATGATGGACTAGTTCAGTAGTGTTAAATCAGTCACACCATAAATAAAGTCTGCTTTGTTTGAGACACTACACAATAGAAACCTGCAAGCAAAAAGAAAGAAGGAAAGATGAGAGGCAAGATCAATATTGATTCCCTTCACTCTTTCCCATTTGTTACTTATTTTGCCACAACCTTTTACAAATTCACCCCTTGCCTTTTAACTAATGACCCATTCATTTCTCTGCCCACCTTTCTCCCTGGGTTCTCAAAATTAAGAGGCAAAATGACCATAATAAAACTGCTCTAAAAGAAAGGGGATGTGAAAATAACCTTTTTATTGTTGGCAATAGTTGCCTACTGTGAGTTTTAGGTGTTAGAAAAGTCAGTAAGTCCATGGATACTGCTACCATTTAAACTATTGTGAGCATCAAAAGGTAAAATTCTAATATTATTAACTCTTGGTTAGGTTTTGTGTCAGGAATAATAAAATAAATGGAAATGCTAAATAAATAAAGGTTTTCTAAGTGAAATAGTAGTCAAGATTCCTGGGTTCTACTGCACATACTGTTTCTGGCAGTACTACACTAGGAATACAGGATTCAACCTATCTGACCTTCAGTGTCCTCAAATATATGAAAGACCTAGATTTGATCACTTTTAAAGTCACAAGGAGCTAAAAAAATTAACTCATTACTCTATGATTGTTATATTCAAAAAATATACTATTTGAATATGAATGTTTCAGGATTTTTGATCAATGCTCTGAAAACAGATGATGCTTTGGTTCTTGCTGAAAACTATAAGAACAATTAGGATTTCTACCCTGAAATAGTCTCTAGCTTTGCTACTCTGTATGTGGTCTTCAGAGCCACAGCACCAGCAGCACTTGGCACCTAAGAAATGCAAATTTTCAGGGCCTACCTAATATCCACCAATCTTCATGGTAACAAGATTCTGCACCATACATTGAGAAACACTAGACTTTAAAATTATTTTGAAACACATTCACCCCAAGGGAGATCTTCAGTGGGTGTTCCATGAATGGAAAGATTTGGGATAAATCATTATTTGTGGGAACTCTGAGATTCCTCTTCTTTTAACAACACAAAAGTCATTCTTCTTGTAAAGTTTAGAAGAAATTGGTTAATTTAATCAGATAGTTTCTAGAAAAATTTGACTGTGGTGAGAGTCATAAATGTCCATATGATTAATATCTCTCTTTGGCTCATAACATGAGCTCTGGCCATTTGGATAAATAAAACCATTTTCAAGCACAAAGAATAGATATCCATTTTCCACGTAGTATATTCTTAGATGGTATTAATTCAAAAAATATCAAATACTCAATTGTTATTACATTTCAGTATTTTAGAAATTGTCCCTGTCAAAATGTTATACACATTGTATAAATTCATTTCTGAAATGTGTAATTTTAGAATGCAATTAAAATCTTTATTCTGATTTCATAGATTTAATGCTATTATTGCAAACATATGTCATCAGTGCGATAGTAAAAATACAAATTAGCTGACCTTTTTTGAATCATCAGACAATGAAATGATTTCATAGATTGCCAAAAGATGGCATCTATGTATTCCTTTATACAATACTATTAAATATTAAACCTGCTTGGGGAAATTTCTTAAGTTTATTTGTAATTATGTCCTATATTTTCTTTTCTTATGGCAAAAAAATTTTAAAATGTTTAATGTTGTGAAATAAACAAAGAGGGGGATGGTCAATGATTTTAAAGCAAACCACTCATGAGGTATACATTTTGTTATTTAAAGATGGCACTTAATCTTTCCTTGTCTTAAATGTAATGGTCCTGTTCACTTATACTGTCACAGAATTGGATGACATCACTTCCTCTGTAAATTGTACCAAGGATATTATAATTCTTTGAAGATAGTTAACACAGTTGAGGCTACACTGAGGCTTCACTTTATGAATACCTCTATAGCACTTAAAGGAATAGAGACTTACCATGATTGTACTGTGTACATCTTTTTTCACCACTAGAAACATAGTAAATTGTTTATAAATTTAATTGTGGTAGAAGTTGTTAAGATGAAAATGGAAACACTTAGATGAGACTTTAGTGATAAATTTGCTGAGAGTTCATATAGTTAGAACATATATATATATAATATATTTATATACCATCAAATCAGATCTCTAATTATTAATCTCCAATTATTTATTTATATATATATTTATATATACATATATATATATACATATATATATATATTAAATTTAGGTGAAATATTTCAACATTTTAAATTTATCAAAATTATAGAGCCCCAGGATTAAAAATCTAAAATCCATGCTAAATTGACTCTCATTGATAATTGACTCACAGTAAATTGACCTAGAAAAAGAAATTTGATGGCCTGATGAAAATTTAGACCATTGTCGAAGAAAATTAACTTATTGAGTAGTGGAAGCATTGATTCTTATTCTCCTTGATTGTCAGCATTTCACATATGATATCAGCTCCCTGTGTTTCTGAGATGTAAAGAATTCATAAGTATAGTACAGATTAAATGCAACATAAAATATAGTATATATCAGTATTGATTTGTGATATATATATATGATGCATATAATAGATTAGAACAATAATAACCTCCTTTAAATGCATTTAATTTAGCGTTTTGCTAGTTCATAAAACATTCAGTGTCATCCTTCAAAATTATTACTTATTATTTTACCCCATCTCATGGCAAATGTCTTATTGCTAAATTTTTGATTATGTTAATGACCATATACAAAAGTAGCAAAGAGAAATTCGGTTATTCAGAAATTTACAACTTCAACATAAGCTGTTACTGCCTCTTTATGTAGATACATCAGGTAGCAATATGATCAACATTTCTACATTCTCTCATTTTAAAATATGCAGCAACAATATATAGAATGTAAACAACCTTGTGATCTTATGTAGTGTAACATCTATTTCCACAATGATTGAATCTAAATGAGGTAAGATATGTGGCCATCACATACCTGCTTAAATGCATAAAGAGATATAACTTTCCCTAGATTTTACCTCCAAACAAGCAATTATTCTCCTACTTTGCAGAAGACCATATGATACTGGAGAGCGATAGCACCTAATATGCAAAAAGATATTTTATTTTATTTTATTTTATTTTATTAATTTATTTATTTTTGATTTTTTTTTTCGGTACTGGGGGTTGAACCCAGGGCCTTGCGCCTGCATGCTTTGCGGGACCACTGAGCTGCGTCCCCAGCCCATTTTTTTAACTTTTTGAGACAGGGTCTCACTAAATTACACAGACTGCCTCTGGTCTCAAATTTGCGATCCTACTGCCTCCGCCTCCCAAATTGCTGGGATTACAGGCATGGGCCACCACACCTGGCCAAAAAGACATTTTCAAATGACCACAGATAAATGAAACATCCAATGATAACCTTTCAACATAAGTATATTGAAAGGAGACCTTAATTTAAGAAGAAAAAAAAAAAAAACAGCAAACACAGACAGTGTCTCTATATCCACTTAAGTCAGTTTCATAATTGCCATGTGATGTTCATGTTTGTAGTACTTGGAGGACTCTTATTTGAGACCATGATATATTCATTTTACTTTATCAAGATTCTCAACATTCTCAGTGTGGCATTTATTGCTGATCCTTTTCTTCTCCATCCCTGACTCATCTAGACATTCTTCATACATCTAGTTTTATTTTTCTTCATCCCTTACATAAAGCTGAACTTATATGACTTAGATCACTTTTTGGTGTGTGTATTGTTTTGTACTCCCCAACTAGCATGTAAGCTGCAAGAACACAGGGAAATTGGCCCATTGTATGACGTTTGAACACTAAAAAAAGGTGGAAATGCAGTAATCACTCAATATGCCTTTCCAAATGTAACTAACCTTTAGTCAAACTTGTATCAATTCAGATTCTTTATCTTTTCTATTGTGTCTTTTTCCAGGACATTTTGCCTCTTAATACATAATTGTAAGTATTAAGTGGAGCCACTCAGACCAAAAATTTCACATTTAAATAAATTCCACTCAGATATTTATTTACACAAGAAGTCCATATGGTTTGGTAAAAACACAAACTATATTAGAATTTAAAAAAAAAACTTTCAATGGAAATATTTTAACTATTCTACTACTCATATATAACCACTGTTGATCATTTCTTAACTGTTTTTTTTTCAACAATAAATAGCTTGGAATAAATAAATAACTATAGTCACTTCTTGAAAATGTGCATTTTTAGGTGTCAATGACTATTTTATTGTGAAACCTTGCATTCCTGTTTTTGGGAGATTCATTGCATTTGTATTATTATTTAATAGAATTTCTGTTAGATACACAACAGACTATATCTATTAAGTAAACCAGTCTGGGCTAACAATACTGGAGCCAAATGAAGACTCCATTGTTAAGCCAGACTGACTAAATAAAGGGAGCTCTAGCGATAACTCAAGGGGCTGGGATTTAGCTCAGTTGGTAGAGCACTGCGCTGCAGTCTTTGAGATCCCAAGTTCAATTCCCAGCACCACATAAATGGGGGAAGGGCCTGGCAATCCACTCCCAAGGCAATCCCCAAACAGTCAGCCATTGAAAACCCTATGAAGGTTGCTATGAGTTGGATACCAACTCGACGGCACCTAACAAAACAACAACAAGTGATAACTCTACTCATATTTGAGATAGAGAAATTGTAATGATCATTATTATTTTGCTTGATTTTTGTGGAACTAAGATTAATTAGCCTGTAGCTGTACCACTGTGGCTTCTGATTCTGTCAGATCTCAGAAGCTGAGTTGGCCTGGTAGTACTTTGATTATCTACTGCCTGGGAATACCAGGTCCTGTAGTCTTGGGAGGTGAACAGGGCACCCACTCCCAAAAAAACAACCTGCCATTGAAAACCCCATGAGTAGCAGAGAATCACTGACAATAGTGTTTCACCTATTGTACATGGGGTCACTTTGAGTCCAATAACGACTTGACGGCACCTAACAACAACAAGATTAATTAAGTTGGCTTACAATTCCATATTTTATTTTATTTATTTTATATTGGCTGGGTCTTGCTAAATTGCTTGGTCTGCAGTTGGCCACGAACTTGCGATCTCCTGTTTCAGTCTCCTGAGTAGTGGTGATTACATGAGTGTGCCATGGCACAATGCTCAGTTCTACTATTTTCGTAACCAATTTGATATGCATCTCTGGGAAACATAAAATAAAATAAGAATAAAAATAAAACAATTAAGACTTCTTAATTAGCATACTAACAATTACCTAAAGGACAGGGGAAAATAGTAGGAAATTTATCTCAAAGTAATAGACAAGATATATTATGGCTTATGAAACTATGTTTTGTTCTCTAGAGTTGTGCTGTCCACTAAGTAGGCAATAACCATGTGTGGCTATTAAATTTCTCTTCAAATTAAATTAATTTTAAAAATATGCACTTTAGTTATACTAACAAAATCTGAATGCTTTGGTCACCAGCTGGCTACTCTATTTTGGGAAACTTAAAGAGGTGAGGCATAGCTAGAGTTACTAGGCCACTCGGGGCAGGTCCCTAGCTGCTTCCTGTCTCACTCTCTGCTATCTGTCCACGATGATGAGAACAGTTGTCCTTTATCACTTGTTGCTGCTGCCACAATGTTCCTCCGAAGAACATGGTACCAAGTAACTGTTAACAGAAACTTCTGGAACTATGAATCAAAAGAAAGCTTTCCTCCCTTAAGTTCTATCAGTTTGGCCACCGTGACAAGAAAAAATAATGAATACTTTGATATTTTCATAAGCCTATGTCTATATTCAGACATTAAAATTCAAAAGAAATAAGACTTACCGATCAGATATTAATTTTGTTTATTTTTGGTATGTCTCTACCTTGTTCTCATAACACTACTAAAAAAATAAACTTTCATTCTTTTGTTAGGGGAAGGATAAAAACCTCCTTACACTGAACATTACCCTGTGGTCTATCAATAGAACCAAGAATGAATGTGTATCATTCTAAACTGTTTGTTTACAATTCACATACATCCAAATGAAATCAGATTAAGAAAACAAAAAAATGAAATGTACTATGTCATGTAATTTTAAGGTCTAGAGATGAGGGGGAGAACAAGTCTGTTTTAATTCTAAGACCTCAGAGATAATACTAAGATTATGTTTCATTCCATCCTACTCTTTACTTATATTTTCTTTAGTGTAAGTAAATCTTAGTGAGATTCTCCCCATAGTTAAGTTCTCCCTAAGAAAAAGAGGGACAAGAAATTTATATCTTATTGCACACTTAAGTTGAAGAGATTCAAATAAAATAAAAGATCTATTTGTTCATAATTCTATCAAGGGTCCTGGAATAACTTAGAAACAGTTCATCTTGATTCTCCACCCATCCTTCAGTTGCTCCTGGGGTCACATTGGACGGTAACAGAGATAGTGTGGATTTTTGTTAAATTATCCCATCAGATGGTAAAGGGAATATTTCTGAAAAAAAGACTCTGGACAAATAAAATGTAACAGATGTTTGCTATAGAAGAACAAAAGAAAAGAATGTGATGCAAGGTACATTCAGATTGACCAGAATGTTGTTTCGTTAAGCACAGTCATTAGACTGAAATGACATGTGAAGACCTTTAGCACATCACATAACACCATAGGGTCTCAATAAAAAGTTATAGAACAGATCACCCTACTTTAGTAATAAAGTTCTCATTTCTGGCAAAATATAGGAAAGGATTATCCTCAGCTTTTTATAGAGCCAAAAGATTTATTTCTCTGCATTTCTGTGATAGGTCATACTACTGTGCATCGAAGTGTCATATCAACTTTTGAAAATTAGCAACAGTCAAATATTGATTAATTTCCAGCTTTTCTCTCATATAGTGTCCACACTTTTTTAGAATTCCTTAGACACACATGTGCTTACTGCATAAATAGTTTTTTGCTCCTATATAGCACCCTGCACATGTCCATATTAAATTTCATACTGTTTTTGATAGATGACTTCTCTAATTTGTCAGGGTCATTGTATTTTTATTTATAATAATAATGATTATTATCATTGTCTTACTTGGGGGTTGAATTCAGGGTCTTGCACATACTTTGCAAGTGCTCTACCACTGGGATGCACCCCCAGGCCATTTCTTATTTATTTTTTAAATTTTGAGTCAGAGTCTCCCTAAATTATGCAGGCTGCCTCTGGCCTCAAACTCATAATCTTCCTGCTTCTACTGCCTCCCCAGTGACTGTGATTAAACCACCACACCTGGCTGTCATGGTAATTCTAAATACCAGTTTGGATTTCTAAGATCAGAGAACCAACCTTAACAAAATTCAGTGTTACATTGGATATGCTCTTAATTCCTTCATCTAAATATTCCCGCCCCCCCTTTCACACACACACACACACACACACACACACACACACACACACACACAAATTCTAATCTTGAACTGCACTATTTGATACTCCCCAAATGAGTTTAATTTTGTTTAGAATTTGGGCAACTTAGAGTTGGATGAAATAAAGATAACTTTCAAATTCTCCAAATTATGTGAGATCATTTACTGAGAAAATGCTCAGTTCAGGAAGGCAAGAAAGTATAGTCTATACCTATGAAGTTTCATAGGGAAAAGTATGTAATGGTCAGGATTCTAAAGACAGTAATCAGAAAAAAGAAAATGCAGGCATAGAAGCCCACAGAGAAGTTTGAGGAAAATGAAATATGAAATTTAGGGAACATCTTACTTAAAAATAATACCAAATTTGAGACAAAACACAGGAACTTGATATTGAATAAAATAAAATTTATATATGGATACCTAGTCAGGTTCTGACTCAGAGGAAAAAAAATGTTCAATATTTTGGTGATCCTGGGCTTCAAGTTGGAAATACAGTGTGGGATCTAGGAAATTCTAATGTTATGCATAGATTTTGATTTTGGCTCTTTTGTTTTGTGTTGTGCTATGTTTGAGCAATGAGAGAAGGATATGTCAATCTACTCCCAGAACAATCTAGAAACAATCAGCCATTGAAAGCCTGATGAGGGTGGCTGTAAGTCAGATCTGATTTGATGGTACCTAACAACAACAACAACAACAACAACAACAACAGGTTTGAGCAGTATATAGATTACGTGAACCAACTATGTTCATAGAATAAAATATTGCACTATATTATAAGAGATATATAATGCTGGGTGCGATGGTGCACTCCTGTAATCCCAGAGTCTTGAGAGATGGACGCAGGAGGATTTCAAGTTTGAGACCAGTGGCAGTCTGTGTAATTTAGCAAGACCCTGTCTGAAAAAGTGAAAAGCTAAAAAAAAAAAAATGGGCTGAGGGTATACCTCAGTGGTACAGCACTTGCAAAGCTGCAAGCACAAGGCCCTGGTTTCAAGCCCTAGTACCATGAGAGAGAGAGAGAGAGAGAGAGAGAGAGAGAGAGAGAGAGAGAGAGAGTAAGAGAGAGAGAGAGAGAGAGAGAGAGGTGTGTTAATAATTTGTCTAAGGTTGCAATGCATTTTTTAAGTGGAGAGAAAATAATGGAGCAAAATATTTTTCTATATACAGTCAAATATTAAAGATGTCACATTTCCATGGCAAGATATTTATAGTGGTCCTGTTGGATATTGTTTATTCAATGGATAGTTTTGACCAAAATGGTAAAATATCTGCTTCCTAAAATGTCTCTATCACATGAAATACCCCCTGAAAATAGAAAGATGATATGTTGCTTACCCCAATATATTTAGACTACAAATTATTCAGTCTAAAAATATCTCAATCAAGTATATATGACTGACTCTTCAAGTGGCATAACAAGAACAAAGTCATGCAGATGTTTATAAGTTGGTAATGAATTAGATACTCATTCTTCAGTAAATACTTACTGGGGGAGGTGAAAGAGACTTTATATTTGTTCCTCTTGTGTTAGGTATCTTTAAGTCCAGACTGACTCACAGCAACCCTATGTACAATAGACGAGCTACTATCTAATACTGTACCATGTCCATTACTATTGTCAGTGTTTCTCTGCCATTCATAAGGTTTTCAATGGCTAGTTGTTTTGGGAATGGGCTGCAATGTCCTTCTCCCAAGCCTATAATACTTCATATTTCCAGGCAGCTCCCATCCAAATACTAACCTACTTAGCTTCTGAGATCTGATGGGATAGGACACCATGGTGGTATGGTGGTAGGCCTTATATTTATTGTGAGATATTTTTATGTAAGATGCTTTTAAACTACCACATGTAATCTTCAAACTTATAAAGTATATCCATTATCATTACTATTTTATAAAGAAGGAATCTGAACCAATGATATGTAAACAACTCAATCAAGTTGTAAAGACCATAAATACCTGAACAACTTTACTTTATATCTCAGATATTGCTGTAATTTTCTTCCTTAGCAAGCCATAATGAAGAGAACAAAATGTGAACGTCCTACTGGGAGAGAAATCAGCACCATAATCAGTTCCACACTCCCCTCAAATAATGATGATAATAATGATGAAAATGGTAAACCTGAATTCTTGAGGTAAAAAACAAATAAATGGGATATTTGGAATAGAAGTTGTTGGAATACTGGAACAACATCCTGACTCCACATGTATTAAAATGTCTGGATATCCATTCCATAAAGGGAAAGCCAGCACTATTTTTGATTTCTTACATGTCTCTCAAGACTTCCTAAGAATAAGTTTCCACAGGTCTTTCATGGAAAAGGTTTCTGTACTTAAAACATATTTACAGAAATGGCATTATCAAATATCATTTGAAAATGTCAATGCCTTTCCTTAGGCACACAAGGCTTCTATATTTTTCATTTTCCCACTTGTGCTCCTATTATTTCTATAGTACATATTATCCTTCCAACTCATAAACTAGGTTCCATGCTTTCATTATTCGTCTGCATTCCAAAAGCCTTAGAGGGATTTTATCCCTACCACATATTCTACTTTACATCACTTAAAAAGAAAACATTTTTTTCTTATTCTTGTGCACTTCTAAAGCATCATTTCATAACAATAAATGTCTTTTTGTTTTAAATAATTCCATAAAAATCAACAACACATTAAATCCACAAATTTTAATTTAATAATTTTAACCAATTCTTCCATGAAAGTGGTCAATATTATTTCTTCAACATGAATAAAAATAGTTCCAAAATTAGAGTAACATAGTATCTAAAACCATGTTTATTAGAATCTATTTAAAAATGGACTGATGTTTTCCCAGACCTGTATAATTTCTTATAAAAATGGTCTTATCATTCTCTAAATTCAGAGATATACTGATGTAAATGAAAGTGAATTTTGCTCACAGCTACCATGTGTTTTGGAAGAAACAGCCGGTAGCTAAAGTTGCCTATTCTGCTGGCTTTACATGTGGGAAGAATTGTAAAATTATAGGAGATTTTCAGCATCCTGAATTTAACAGTGGTTTGCATTGCAGAAGTTTGTGTTTAAAGGTGACTAATATGTAGGACTTTTAATTACCATCTAGATTCTGAAGTTTGATCAGTAAAACCAAAAATAAGATATTTTAGACTAAAATATCAGCTTCATGCCTGACAAATGATAAAGTAAAGCATTTATGTTGGTCAAGCACGGGCTGCTATGACCCCAGATCTGTGTAGAATTACCCATCCCATCAAACACATGTTTGTATCAGGAGTTAGTCTTTTCATACAGGAAGGGAACAAGGTAATGGGGAGAGGTATTGGTCAGCTTGCATAAGACTTGGGACATTGAAAACAAAACCTTTGGCAAAATGAGATGCCTTCTCCCTATGAGCACTGTACTCCAAAAATGAAAAATGGAGGAGAAAAATATGTCAAAAGTATTCCAAAGATTATTGATCAGAAGTCCTAGCATCTCCTGCTAGATAGGGGACAAGAGTTACTTAGTAACTGAGGCTCTTTCCCAAGAAGAAAACTTTAGGAAAAGGAAATGTGTACTCTCCCATGTGTCATTACCTCAAAATGCTACAGTTTTGTTTTCTATCTGGGTTTGTTGTTGCTCTTTTAACTGAGTGGGCAATATGATTAAAAGTGTGGTTAAACTGAGTTTTGGCTAAATCCTCTGGGGAGAGATTCACAGTCCTTGTAGGCATTTCTGTTTCTACCTTCATGATGACAACCAAGCACTCAATTCCAACCATTCATTTTTTTTTTTTATTCTACTGAGAGCACTGAAGGATGAAAATAGATCTAAACATAACGATAACTGCATCAATTCTAAGTCTTCACTATTCTAAGTCCAAGTAGCTCTCTTCTATTTCCCATTGCATATATTATATATTCCTTTAGTCCAACATTGCCCATTTCAGCCTTACTGTGAAATAACATACTCCAGGAAAAAAATATACATAAACACTGCAATAAAATGCCATTAAGAAGAGATGCTCTGAATTCAAATATAATCTCCAATTATGAATTTCCAATGGGCTTAAACATTAAAATGGGCATACTCATAAAAATAAGCTTAAACCTAAAAAATATCTTGTACATGGCAAAGACGGGAGTGTTTCCTTCTGTTGTATGTAGGGTCGGTATGTGGAGTCAGATTATACTCCACAGCACCTAACGATAATAACTTTGCAAAGGAGAATATAAATCACTTAGATTAAGTCCTTTCATAAATTAAAATCTTAAAATGTTTTAAAACCCAAAGAAACTGAAGTCTAAAATGAAATCTTTTTGCTCTTGCAAGATTGTGTTTCCAGTAAATTGATGTAAAAAATCTTACCCTTTTCAACTATATGTTCTGGTCAGTCTCAGATAGAGGGTTCTCAATGCCTGAGATTTTCATTCAGTAGATACTGCCAGAACTCTCTCTCATGGGAATGAGTGTGGTTTTTTAGAGCCTTTTGGGTTGTACTAGCCTCACACTGTCTATGATGTGGCTCACATTTTTATGTGTATAAACATTAATATTGCACATATTTCATGACATAGGACCCAATTCCACCGAATATAGATTAAAATCTGCCTGCCACATCTAGGACAGTTTATTTCTTGCAAAAGATTCTCATTGTAAGGAACCAGAGTGGAGGTTCGTTGTTAAGACAGTAAATGAGAAAGGGTATAGTCAACTTTGAATTTATTCTTCCTAGACCAGAAAATCATTCGTTCTTGATTCTGTCTCCAAAGTCTTCTGAATTAAAACTCACTGTTGTTATGGAGCTCACTTAACCACATTAATTACCATTTCCCTTTTAAGCATTGCATTGATGACATTCCAATATTGACTGTAGCATAGTGTCTTGCAGACTCAGAGTGCATGCACTCACATAAATTGACATTTTCCTTACTGAGTGAAGTCTGCTTCTTCTCACAATATACTATTTTAGGCCCAAGAAGCCCTTTTCCTAGACAATATTTACCCTCCCATTTGGATTCAACTGAGAAGAAATCTTCTGCAAATGAGGTTGAGGTAGATGGTTCTAAAGCCAAGTCCATTTGCTCTAAAAAGAATTAATGCATGAACCATAGTTTTTCCTTTGTTTTAACATTGCAAAGTTTGAATAGCATTTCATTGTTAAACTATGTTTTACATTGATGAATTAAATGTCTAGTGTTTGGGTTCTTGTTTTGATTTTCAGATTATTTTATTTTATTTTATTTTATTTTATTTTATTTTATTTTCTGGTTCATTCTTCCATCCTAGAAGACTCAAGTGAAAGAAATCAGATCAGATGCCTCTCCAGGATTACCTTGTTAAGTCTGGAACTCAGAATATAAAGGTAAAACCTCCTTTGTGTAGCACAAGTATAACACAGCTGCAATGTTAATGTAACAAAGATTGTGATGTCAACCCGTGCCTAAATGGCCTGTGAAGACACTCCTCTCTCAATAATTGTATGTTTGCCTCAGCTGTGCATCCTTGCTAAGGCCTCTGTGATCTGCCAGCATCTGCCAAGGCATCTGCTAAGGCCCTGGCTGCCAGCATCTATACCCTAAGTGTAGTTTAAGATCAAGATGCTGCAGCCTGCATCATAAACTCCCCCAAATTTGGTCAAGGACACTCATGCTGTTTGCTGAGGCCCACTCAGCTCATGTCTTCACTTGGGCTAATCATGCCATATAGCTGTCATCTGCCAAGACAGCCTGTATGCTAAAGCTTCTTGCCCACTGCACAGAAGTGAAACGCCAAAAAGCATTGCTATAAATATCCAATAGTCCCAATATATTTGGCTATATACATTCACCACATGAGGACACATGAAGGCACTATCTATGAACAAAATTATGGACTTTCCCCAGACACCAAATATATTGGCTCCTCAATCTTAGATTTCCCTGTTTCCAAAAATATGAGATACAAATTTTTCTTGTTTATAATTCACTCAGTTTATGATATTTTGCTACAGCAGACTGAATGGACTGAGACAGCGGTGAAGGAGAAAGGAAAGTCAGGAATACCTTCATCCTAACAAAATAAATTTCTTCCCATTTTTGCTCCTTTTGCTTAAGAAAATTGGTAAGAATTTTGAATTTTGGACGGTAGTTTCAAAAAACAAAAAATAATGAAAGGTATTTCCCAGTATATTCATCATATTTTTACCTTCCACTACCCTTTAAATTTATCACCATATTGGGGAAGTGTAGTTAATGGTATTTTCAATATGGAAGGAATTTGAGGTGGAAGAACTTCTTAGGGCTACTAAAAAGAGGATTGGGAAAAGGGAAGAAGGTCCATTCCCAAAAATGAGGATGTCATGTTTGTAATCAATATTCCCATTCAATGACATTTTATAACTTTCGATTTTTGTACTGGAAGATCTAATAAATTAATAAAAATATTTCTTCAGAAAATTATAAAAGGGCAATTTTATAACAACCATTATAGCAACAATCTCAGATGGCAACTTGGCAATAGCACTTAAAATTTTTGTGGCTTTTCCAGGTGTTTTGCAGGTAAGATATTATATGTATGTGTGTGTGTGCCTGTGTGTATTTTTGCATATATACAAAAACTAACATTCTATCACTCAGATTCTGTGTTTCTAAGTTTTTACTTACTTATTCCCTTGTATGGTGTTTTTAGACTGCAGCTGTGCCACTGTGGCATCTAATCTGTTCAGCTCTTAGAAGCTAAGCAGGGTTGGGCCTGGTTAGTACTTTGATGGGAGATCACCTGGGAACCCCAGGTGCTGTAGGATTGGAAGAAGGACCAGGCAACCCACTCCCAAAAATCAATCAGTCATTGAAAATCGTATGAATATAAGAGAAGCACAATAGTGTTTTGTCTGTTGTACAAAGGGTTGCTATGAGTCGGACACAGACTCAATGGCACCTAACAACAACAATGGTATTTTGATTAAAATTCATTTTAATGGATTCTTGAAAGCATGTTTAATTGCATACTTTCCCATAAATGAAAGTCCATGTTTGTTTTTATAATTCTGTCACATAGAACTCTCTAAAAAGGAAAGGCAAAGGAATGTTTCAATCCCCTTTTAAAGAGAGATTTATTAGGTACATTTTTAATACTTTAAATTTACAAAACACTGAACAAAAAGGCCTACAATTATATGTTGACTTTTGTCTTCAGTTTTTAGTCAAGTGAATAGTTTAACACTGGGTACATACTAGCCAAATTACACTGAATGCAGGCTACAAGAAAAATATATCATAGATAAAGATGAATACAGATAAAGAGAAGATAGCTTATATATCAGACATTATCGAGCAGCTTCTGTTTTGTTTCATGTTAACCTGGAATGAGCAGGAATGCTTTCATTTGTACTTATTTTGTGGATAAAATATATGTTGTTTATGTACAAATGAAAATAGCCTTAAGTATAATTATGCTCACACTGAAAGAATACATCAGAACTTGCACACCACATCTTTGTGCGCACACATGCTCAGACACTTTCTCTTCTCCCTACTCTGTGCCCAGTATATAACCTGAGAAGCAAAAGCAACTTCATTTAAATGATGGTAATTTTTAAAAATAATATGAACATTTTGCTGAATCATGAGTTTATTTTACAATGTTTTTCCTGTTAAAGTTCTTTAATTTGCAGTGGCATTTATTTCTATATAGCTTCCATTAAGTTTTTGCTTTTTGTTATAAACTTTGGATTAGAAAAAATGACTTTCTTTAAATTGTTAATCTTTAATGATCATTATGTTCATTTCAAAGTTGTAACGTTTAAGAGCAAATAGCTTTTTAGAGAGACTTCCCATTTTGCAATTTGTTTTATCAGAAATTTCTTCAACTTTTATTTTCTCAATTATTGTCCTTGGAATTAAAGAACTATGTAATTGTATCTTCATTTCTTTAAAATAGCACTTAACACATTGATAATGATTTTCAAAGATTTCCTATATTGCTACTTAAGATTTTATTAAAGTTACCTAAGTTTAAGTTATTATTTTTCTTCCTGTTCCCTTTAGATATGCTAATAACCCATTCTGTTTCTTACAAATGATGCATGCTCTTTCACACATTTTTCTTGTGCTCTAGAGTTAGGAATAGTCTCTCATATGTATGTGTATTCATGAATACATATGTCTCTGTGTGTGTGTGTGTGTGTATACAAATGCATAATTCATGAGTAAATAATGGTTTATATATTTAAATATGTATAAAAACATATTTATATTAGGTATTTGAATGTAATGTATCTAAACATCATATTTAGTATAATATAAACAATAATAATTAGTAATTTATCAATCATATTGATTTATAAATGAATAAATAATATGATATAAGTAAAATATACTAAATGTATACTTAAAATACAACTTTTATTGGTATATTGAGTGCTGGTGGCAGATTGGCTTCTATTTTTGAACATCATTATTCCTATTAAGTGAATATACTTCAAAGTTGCCAAGTGCTTTCTCTCCCCCATCCATCATGGCATTATGTAGTATACCTTTCCTTTATTTCATCATTACCTTTGGAAAACTCTCCCTCTCTAATTGATGTTTTACCTCCCTTTTCCAGTTGCTCCATCTTCATATGCTTCTGTGAGATAGTGCTTTGTTAATATCACATGCCTAATTTTTGTCCAATTTTTAAGTGTCCCAAAAATCTCAATTTCTGCTCCATAAATCAATAGATTCTAGTTCATATCTTCTTTATTTATAGTTTCTTCAGAGGTGATATAAGTAGAAAATTCTAGGGGCAATAAAAACAATACTAAGTTAAAAAAATAGTTGCCATGGAAAAATAATGCATTTTAGTGAAACAGGTTGTGATTAAGTCAGTAAAAAAAGAGTTTTTAAGAAAAACCCTCAGAGTCTGGCATTCCACTTGTACTGTCTCAAAAGAAAGGAAAAAAAAAGAAAATAATTAAAAAAGAAGACATATTATATGTACTGATTTTTATTTAAAACAAAACTCATGCTAATTTTGAAAGTTACAGAATTTTGGCCTACAGATGTATGACCCTGGTGTCCAATCCCATCAGATTTCAGAAGCTGAGCAGAAGTGGGCCTGGTTAATACTTGGATAGGAGACTGCCTTGAAAACCAGGTGATGTAGGCTTGGGAGAATGACCTGGCAACTCCCTCCACAAAAACAGCCAGTAAGAACTTGTTCTTTGAAAATATTGATAAAGTTGATGCTTCCCTAGCCAGTCTCACCAAAAGAAAGAAAGAAAAGGCTGAAATTTTAAAAATTAGAGATGAGAATGGGTCATAACCACAAATACCAATGAAATCCACGTCACCTGGGAATATTTGGAGAAATTGTACTCCTCAAAAAACAAAAAATGGAAATACTGAATAAGATCCTTAACACATAGAAATTACCAAAATTAAGCCTGGAGGACACAAACAACTTAAACAGACCTATTGCATTCACCAAAAGAGAATCAGTAATAATAATTTAAAAAATCTCCCAACAAAGAAAAGTCCAGGTCCCAACAGATTCACAGTCGAATTCTATCAACTTCAAAGAACAATTAATACCTATACTCCTCAAACCATTTCACAACATAGAAAAGGAAGGAATATTTCCAAACTCATTCTATGATGCCAGTATCATCCTGTTACCAAAATCTGGCAAGGACATTTCAAGGAGATAGAACTATAGACCAATTTCCTTGATGAACATTGGTGCAAAAATCCTCAAAAAAATTCTTGCAAACCAAATTCAGCACCAGAAAGAACAGAACCTATACTATCACCAAGGGGCTTCTTTCCACACATGCAAGGCTAATTCAACATATGAAAATCAATATAATTCATCATATCAAAAGACTTATATATAGAAATTACATGATTCTCTGAATTGATGCTGAGAAAATCCTGGGGAAAGTGGGCATAATAGGGAAATATCTTAATATCATAAAGGTTATCTATGACAATGCAACAGCCAATATCATATTAAATGGGATAAAGTTGAAACCATTGCCTCTAAGATCAGGAACAAGAAAAGGTTGTCCACTCTCTCCCCTCTTATTTAATATTGTGATCAAAGTCATAGCCAAAGCAATCAGGCAAGAGAAAAAAACTCAAAGGGATATAGATAGGCAAAGAAGTCAAACTATCCTTATTCACAGATGACATGATCCTTTACTTAAAGAGTCTCATAAGTTCTTTTATAAAACTCTTATAGGTAATTAACTCCTTCAGTAAAGTAACAGTATACAAAATTAACACCCAAAAATCAGTAGCCTTCCTTTAAATCAATGTGAACAGACAGAGAAGGAAATTAAGACAACAATTCCATTTACAATAGCCCACCAAAAAATTAAATATTTATGTATCAATCTGACCAAAGATCCTGAAGATCTTTATAAGGAAAACTTCAAAATACTAATGAAGGAAATTGCAGAGGATACTAGAAAATAGAAGGGCCTCCCTTGCTCATGGATCAGGAGTATCAATATTGTAAAGATGGCTATATTACCAAAAGCAATTTATAGATTTAATGAAATCATCATTAAAATTCCAATGACAGACTTTGCAGAAATAGAAAAATATCCGAAATTCATATGGAAGCACAAGAGATTGCATATGGCAAAAAATCTTAAGCTGCAAAAGCAGTGCAGGCAGTATCACTATAGCTGACTTCACACTATCCTATAGGGCTATTGCAGCAAAAGCAGCTTGGTACTGGCATAAAAGTAGTCTTAAAGACCAGTGCAATACCAATGCAATAGAATTCAAGACGAGGGATACACCCATCCAGCTACAGATACTTGATTTTTGATAAAGGGCCTAAGGATATTCAATGGAGAAAACTTAGCCTTTTCAACAAATGGTGCTGGGAAAATTCGATATCCATCTGCAGAAAATTGAAAATATACCTGTGTATCTCATTTGCATGAGAATCAATATAAAATGGATAAAAGATCTTAATCTAAAACCAGAAACCTTAAAAATACTAGAAGAAAGATAGGGAATACTCTCTATCACATAAGCATAGGAAAGTATTTCCTTAACAAGGCTCTAACTTCCCAGGAAATAGCACCAAGAATTAACAAATGGGATTATATGAAATTAAAAAGCTTCTGTACCAAAAAAAAAAAAAAAAGAAAAATCAATAGAGTTTAGGGAGAGGCCACTGAATGGGAGAAAATCTTCACATCCTACACATCTGACAGAGGATGAATATCTAGCATATACAAAGAACATAAGAAAGTAAATTCCAAGATAACATATAATCCAATACATAAGTGGGCAAAGGAAATGAATAGATGGTTCTCAAATGAAGAAGTTCAAATGACCAAGAAACACATAAAAAATGGTCAATACCTCTAGCCATCAAGGAAATGCAAATCAAACAACACAGAGATTATAGTTCACTTCCATAAGAATGGCTAAGATCAAGAAAACAAATAACAAATAGTGGCAAGGGTGTGGAGAAAAAGGAACACTTTTACACTTTTCTTGGGACTGTAAATTAGTTCAGTCACTTTAGAAATCAATATGGAGATACCTTAGAAAACTAAGAATAGGACTCCCATATGATGCAACTATACCATTCCTGGAAATATACCCCATGAGAGATAAATCATACCACAGAGACACCTACATTTCCATATTTAATGCAGCACTCTTCAATTACAAGGGTATGGAATCAAACAATATGTCCATCAACAGAGGAATGGATAAAAAAAGTTGTGATATATACACAGTGGACTGTTACTCAGCAATTAAAAAGCATGAAATATCATTTGCAGCAAATTAGATGGAATTGGAAAATATCATCCTACGCTAATGAATCCTGGCCCCAAAAGAGAAATATCATATGCTCTTACTCATATCTGAGAACTAAATCTCACTTAAAGTTTGGGAAAAAACTATATGTACTTAGATACATAAAAAGGAACAATCAGGCTTACCTAAGAAGAGGAAATATAAGCATAGTGGAAAGAAGGAGGAGGAGACTAGCTAGTGAGGGAAGCAAAGGTTGTGGAAGGTGGGATGAAAAAGGGAAACAATGAATAGGGAGAAAGTGGGGGAGGGCAATCTCAAATTATATAATGCAACTACATGAATACATGGGAAAAAACAGGAAAATAACCCACAACTGGATATTATTTTTGCCACATATTAATCAAAAGCTTCCATAAATTAAGTTGATGAAAGTATAACCAAAAATGATATAATAGATGCACAGTGGAAATAGAGAAAGCTTTAGTACTCTGTACCTTACTAACATTTATTAATTTTAAAAAAGAAAAAAAAAACAGTGAAATCAGAGAGGCACTGACACGCTACTGGTTATGGCAAAATGCAGGGGAGTGTTTCATACTGTTGTACTTAGGGTCAATATGAGTTGGTCCTGACTTGACAGCAAGTACCACCAACAACAATAATGGAATTTTTGGAATTCTCACTCATAAATAGATGGTAGAAATAATATTTTGCATGTTTTAAACATCATAATTTCAGGCTCCACTTATTAAAATTCTTAATAGATCTACATTTATTTTTTATTTTAATCAATGAATGAATTATTTTTTTGTGGCTTGGTACTCAGTGCTCTACCACTGAGCTGCACCAGAACTATTTATTTATTTATTTTTATTTGTATTTATTATTTAGAAACAGAGTCTCACTGAGTTTCTAAGTCTTCCTTCAGCTTCAAACTTGAGATTCTCCAGATTCAGCCTCCTGAACCCCTGAGACACAGTCACTCACCAAAAAGTGTATGTGGTCCTCCACATTTCCAAGATGCTCTGTCTAGTAGTTTGGAACAGTATAATATTTTCAACTTCAGTGTGCTTTTAGTAAGAAGTGAAATGTATATATGAGACCTCCACAATTCCCTTCCCATATCTTTGCAATTTTATAACTCACATGTTCCATATTTTATAGTGTGTTTGATCTCAACATAAAAATTTAACTTAGCAACTATGTCCAGGTTCCTCAAGACCATCCACGGATTCAGAGATTGGCCAAATGACTCATTGGGCTCAGATATTAGTTTCTCAAAATTATGTTTATTACAGAAAATGAATAAGAGGAAAATTCATCAAAGGAATGTGGTATGTGGGGTGACATTCTGGAGGAAACTTTCAAAAGCTTTCAAAAATTTGTAAGCTTTTAAATTTCAAATTTTGTAAACTTTCAAAAATTCTTCCCCAGTGGATAAATTCAGTACATACCTAAATTCTCCAGCAACAATGTGTAGAAACAGGTGTACTGTATTGTTTATAAGAAAAGCTTTCCTGAGCCTAGGACCCAAGGTTTTGTTGCCAGTCCATTGTGTGCACATAGCACCTACCTCACTGACCACTACATGAAGTTCTAATGAATGAAAAGTGTTCACTGGAAATAGTATGGCTTGCATGTACTCCTCTTAAGAAACTGATAAAGCTTGGCTTGCAAGCACACACACACACATACCACCTTTATCTGTTACAATCCATGTTTTCCTAAAGCTCTTTTTAACTCTCCATGGCAATTCACTTATGGAATCCACTCACTTAAATTATACAATTCAATGGCTTCTATTGTACTCACAGATATATGCACATTTCACCCCAATTTTAGAACATTTTTTGACTTCTAAAAGGTATCCATACCGTTACTTATCACCTCCACAAGCCCTAAGCTACTTATCTCCTCCACAAGCCCTAAGCTACTTCTGTTGTTAGGTGGTGCTATATAGTTGGGTCCTACTCACAGCTACTTTTTGTGCTGCAGAAAAAAATCACTTCCTGACACTATACCATGCCCAGCACTATGTCAGTGTGTCTCTGCTATTCAGAGGGTTTTCAATGGCTGATTGTTTACTCTACTTTATACCACTATACATTTTCCCATTCTGGATATTCCTTAAAATGGAATAATGTAATATGTGGTGTTTTCTAACTGGTTTCTTTTGCTTAGCTTAGTGATTTTAAGATTTATTCATGTTTCAATAGGTATTAGTATATAATTCATTTTTTATTTGTGAATAATGTTGTACTCTATGAATATGCTATATTTTATTTTTCCATTCATTAGTTGATGGATATATCAGTTGTTTCCACCTTTTGCTATTATGAGTACTGCTGTTAGAAATATTCATTTACAAGTTTTCAAGTGGACATATATTTTCATTTCTCTTGGATATAAACTTAATTAGTGCTAGGTCAGATGATAACTTTAATTTTAAACAGTTGAGGGATGGTTAAAATGTTTACCAAAGTGAATTCAACATATTACTATCCCAACAGAAGTGTAAGAAGGCTCTGATTTCTCCTTATGTTCTCTTGTTGTTGTTGTTAGGTGCTGTCAAGTCGTGTCTGACTCAGTGACCCTTTATAGGGTTTTCAATGGCTGCTTGTTTCGGAATTGCCTCAGGAGTGGGTTGCCACATCCTTCTCCCGTTTTTGTGGTGCTGGGAATCAAATTCGGGACCTCAGAGACTGCAGAAAGGCACTCTACCAACTTTGCTAAATCCCAGCCCTATGTTCTCTAGCACATGCTATTTCTCTCTCTCTCTCTCTCTCTCTCTCCCTCTCCCTCTCCCTCTCCCTCTCCCTCTCCCTCTC
>VMDO01007803.1:0-38344 GCA_007922755.1 Pedetes capensis
AACAAGAAACAGATAACTCAGAACTGAGAAAAGTAGCTTCAACCCATATAAAATAATAATAATAATAATAATAATAATAATAATAATAATATAATATTCTATTCTCAAGATTACAGAATTGAGACAGTAGATGTTAGTGTACTTTAAAATGAAAATTTAGATTTTAGAATAGGGTCATAGCTTTCAAATCACTAGAAAATTAACAGAACATTGAACTAACAAAATTTTAAAGGATTACAAAAAAGATACATATTAGTCTTGACAATAAGTATAATATTTTAAACTAGCATTGGAACTGAAATATTTTCTAGCAGGGAGCAAAGACTGTGGAAAGGGCATGGGGAGGGGAAATAAGACAGACGGGTAACCGAGGGGAAGGACAGTCTCAAGTTACATGATACAGCTACACAAACATGTAGGAAAAAACAGGGGAATATAACCCACAATTGCAAATGATTTTTACCACATATTAATTAAAGAGTTTCATAAATAAGTTGATGTAACTGTAATCTTGTTGTTGTCAGGTACCATCAAGTAGTGTCCAACTCATAGTGACCCTCATAGGGTTTTCAATGGCTGATTGTTTCAGGATTGCCTCAGGAGTGGATTATCACATCCTTCTCCTGTTTTTTGCAGTGCTGGGAATTGAACCTGGGACCTCAGAGACTAGAGCATCACTCTACCAACTGGGCTAAATCAACACCCCTGGAAGCAGCAGTCAAGAAATCAGACTCATTGCTCTGGGAAAAGCTGTGGCAAAAGATCTCTTTAGAGTATTGAAAAGTAAAGATGTCACATTGAAGACAAAGGTGCGTCTTACTCATTCCATGGTATTTTCAGTCTCATGATTGTGAAAGCTGGACATTAAACAAAGGAGACAGAAAAAGAATTGATGCTTTTGAATTATGGTGCTGGAGACGACTACTGAATATACCATGGACTGCCAAAAGAACCAACAGATCTGTCCTAGAAGAAGTGCAACCAGAGTGCTCCTTGGAAGCAAGGATGGCTAGACTGCACCTTACATATTTTGGACATGTAGTCAGGAGAGACCGATTCCTGGAGAAAGACATCATGTTTGGGAGAGTGGCAGGTCTGCGAAAAAAAGGAAAACCCTCCACCAGATGGATTGACACAGTGTCTGCAACAACGAGCTTAAACATAAATAAGATCATGTGCCTGGCACAGAATCAGGAAGTGTTTCTATCTGCTATACATAGGGTCGCTATGAGTCCGGACTCCACTCAATAGTACCTAAAAACAACAACTGTAACCAAAAACAATGTAATAGGTACACAATGGAAATAGCAAAAGTCTTACTTCTCCATTAACATTTATTAATAAAAAAGAAATATTTTCATATTATATTTGAAAATAAAATTCAATTTCATTAGATTACTAAAAGACCTGAAGCATAAAAGTTAGAAATAATGTTAAACAGTAAAATCTAAATAAACATATTACAACAATAAAACAGCAGCAATGAGATTGTCTTTTACTGATAAAGATACAGTGGTTACTACTATAAGATATAAGTAGTTGAGATACATTCATGAACATGTGAAATAAACACGGTATCTTAATATGTAAAGCAAAAATGTAATAAATATGGGGAAATGAAAAGGCAAGCCATAGAATGGGAGAAAATGTTCATAATTTATGTATCTGAAGTTTTGCATTTATATACATAAATCTAACCATTGATTTAAAAAAAGTACCCAGTAAAAATGGGCAAAAGATATGAGCAGATATTTCCCGAGTTCCATATGAGATGTTCAACATCATTTGTCACCAGGGAAATTAAAATCACAATGAACTATGTCTGCATAACAAGAGACTGGCTAACATTGTGAACTCTGACATTATCAACTGTTGGCCGCTCTGGAACAAGTGGACCCTCACCTGCTGCTTGTTGTTGTTGTTGTTGTTGTTGTTGTTGTTAGGTGCACTCGAGTCGGTATCCGACTCATAGCGACCCTCTGTTCAACAGGGGAAACACGATTGTCAGTGCTTCTCTGCTGTGCATAGGGTTTTCAATGGCAGATTGATTTTTGGGAGGGGGTTGCCAGGTCCTTCTCCCAGCCTACAGCTTCTGGTGTTCCCAGGCGGTCTCCCATCCAGGTACTAACCAGGCCCGACCCTGCTTAGCTTCCGAGATCTGATGGGATCAGATGCCACAGGGCTACCACTGCAGGCCGCCTGCTGCTAGTGAGAACGTAAAATTGGATGACCACTTGGGAAAATTTATAGAAAAGGTTACTAGGCCAATTATTTTCATTCTATTTGATATGCATAAAAGCTAGTTTATTTTCTTTCATTGAAATCAGACAAGAAAAATCAGTATATAATGCAGATAAAATTGAGGGTATTCCCAAGCCTATCTTATTCCAACCACCAATACAGTAGTCATAAGAGAGCCTAGGACTCTAGGAAGCAAAGTTTCTAAATAACTGCTTTACAGTTCTTTTTATAAACTAAAACTTAAAATTCTTTATTGACTAAAATGTCAGATGTCATAACTAATACAGACTGCATTTCCCCTCAGTGATTCAGAAGTAATGGCATTAAAATTATTCTAAAATATTAAAATACAACTGCCATTTCTTTGTGCTTCAAATGACACACATAAATTTTTTTAATTCTAGATTTCCCGAATGTGTTCTAGAGGTTGGAGAATACTTGGAGATAGAAAAATTGTGTGTTTTGGCTTTTGAGGAGATACAACTATGATCAAATTATTGATATAAGTGTTAAAAGATAGTGGATAACATTTAATTGTTTATTGATTACAAAGTATATTAGAGACTCAAATAATGTCTTCATAAACATATATCATGCAATATTTTTTCCAGAAAATGGAAGCTTTAAATATACTCGTATTTAGCCTTCTGAATGAGCTATGAGGGAATTATCGTTTCACCAGTTTTATAGATGGAAATGCTAGGGCTTAGAGATGTGAAGTGTATTTTCCCATATTAGGCAGATAATAACAGTAATCCCAGGCCCATTTGACTCAAAAATCCATTATTTTTCAACTATATTTATTTCATTGTTGAATACCCCCCAAAATATTTACAATGACCTTAAATAGCTATCATATATTTCATCAGAAAAGCAAATTGTATTCTGTTGAACAAGAAGCTAAATAGCATACATATAAAATGTCCCAAGGAGGAGAGGTGATATGTTTTATTCACTTCATTACTATTTCTAGAATAGAAACAAGAAACAATGCTTTCAAATTTGTAACTTAAACATAGCAATTTATTTTCAATTTAAGGTTTAGATTCCTATTGGGCAAATTGATCTAATAATCCTACAAGGTGCAGGATGTGCTGACCTACTCCAAGTTTGAGTTTATGAAGTCCCTATTTTTGCCAGTATTATCTCTCTGCATCTTATACAGGAAAGTATGTTGTCTTTTGTTTGACACATAGGGTGATGTTTTTTAGCAGTGTGTACCTACATAAGCCTGCAGACGTACCACACTGGCACCGGATCCCATCAGATCTCAGAAGCTAAGCAGGGTTGAGCCTGGTTAGTACTTGGATGGGATCCCACCTATGAACACCAGGTGCTGTAGGCTTGGGAGAAGGATCTGGCAGCACACTGCTGAAACAATCAGCTATCAAAACCCCTATAAATAATAGAGAACCGCTGACAATAGTGCCAGGCATGGCACAGTGTCGAGTAATGTTTCACCTGTTGTACGTAGGGTTTCTGTGAGTTAGGCTTGACTCAACAGCACTAATCACCGCCACCTAAGCAAGGACTAGACACAAAAACACCAGAGATGACTAGCACTTTGTTACAAAACCAAAATTAACATACCTGTTAATAAGATAAACTTTAAATGTTTCTCTAATTCTATTCTATTTATATAAGTACAATATATATGTTGCTCAAAAGATGTCTTAATGTATGTTTGGTATAGAATCTCTATTCTTACAAATTTTCAGAAACATGTTAGTTTTAACAAATAATAAACAAAATAAAATTCAAGCAAGTAAAATTAAGCTGTGTCCCATAACTCATCTAGAGAAAAAGTGGATAGATTCTTCAAGTTTGGAGTTAGTGTTTGGCATTATCCACCTTAACATGTAGATGTGACATTAAAAGCCACTGCAGAGACCCTTGCTAATGCCTCAGTCAGTGAGACTGTTCTCTTCCAGGGCTGGGGAAAAGCTGAACCGTCTGATTAGCTGAGGCTCTACTTCTGTCTTCTCTGGCTTCTTTTATTCTTCTGTAAACAGTGTTGCCCAATGCTTTGTTCTCAGATCTCAACCAGCCACTCTCCGTCCTTTGCAGATGGAGATTACAGATCAACACAACTACCACATCCACCCAAATGACACCCACAGCTGTGTTTGCCAGTCTGACCTCTCATCCTAGCCACAGCCTTGAAATTGCTAAGGGCTGAACATTTCTACAGCTCCTCGAAATCTAAACATTGCAAAGTTTACCACATCCTTATCTTACTCTTCTCCTTCCTCTCTCCAAAAAAGGAGCTCCATTTCCAATGATCAATTTCTATCAGTGACACTACAATTTTTACTAGCAATTACGCTGAATACTTTGGAAAAGCTCATGAGGCACCCTCAAATTTGGTAAGGTACAAACACCTAGGGCTTCTTCCTTACAATTATCTCTTGATCATGTCCTTCGCATTATTTCTTTACCTATGATCCAAGTTAGTAAATTTATTGTCCTGTTTGATTTCTTTTAAGTACTTGGAGGTTGAACCCCATGCCTCATACATACTTTGCAAGTCTTGTGTCACTGAACTGCACCTCCAGCCCATGTTTTATTTTTTATTTTGAGCCAGTATCTTGCCAAGTTACACAGGCTGCCTCTGCCCTTGAACTTGTGATCCTCCTGCCTCTGCCTCCCAAGTCATTAGGATTAAAAGTGTGTACCACCTTGCCCAGCTGATTCTAAGATTCCTCCATTTCATCTTTCATATTAGATGACACTCTCTACAATTCTGCTTTAAACTATATCCTACTGAAGAATTTGTAAGGTTTAACACATTCTGCTTCAGCAGAACAGGCTGTAATACTATCTCTAAGTGTCACTTTATCCCTTCTAGCCATTGTTACACACCCCTTATCTTGTCAACAGGCCTGCCCACCAACCTTTCCAATGATTCAAGATTACCTTTTTTGCCAAGACTTACTCATAGCATCCTCCATGAATCTTCCTCCATTCAACCCACATTCAAAGTACCTTTGAATTTACATAGAATTTACACCATCAATGCTGCTTACTGACACTTTTAGTATAACATTGAAAATAAGGTTTATATCTTAAGTTTCTATTTGCAAGCAAGATAAGAGAACCATGTGAAAGAGAATACTGAATTGTATTTCTATTTTCCAGTGTTTGTCACATAGTAGTTTCTCAGCAAATAGTGTTGAATTAATGCAACAGAGGATGAAAGCATTATCTAAACCTAATCATTGCTTATTTTTCCAAGGCATTGGAGTGGTTCTCAATATAATATGGACTATCTGAAAACTTTACTTTGGGAGGTAGTTTGACATTTAACCTGCATCTTTATGTCTAGAGTTGTCATTCTCAACCATTTTAATTTTCTGATTTTGGAAATTAAAACCCAATCAACCCAAATTAAAACTCAGCCTGAAAAAGGATTTATTTATATTATGCAAAATGTCCCTGTAGACAGTACTCTGGTTACTAGACTTTTTTTCTGTATTTTTGCACATTTTCTTTTTCTTACTGTTGGTGCTTACTGTTAGATTTTTTTTCCCTCCTGCTCTCTCCTGTGCAGTTTATTATTACTATTATTTTAATCCTAAATTGTCCATGGAGACCCCAAAGGCTTACAACAGGGACCAAGAAACATAATATCTTGGGATTTGTTGTTGTTAGGTGCCATCAAGCTGGGTCTGACTTGTAGCGACCCTATATACAAGAAAATGAAACACTCCCTGACACTGTGCCATACCCAGCATTATCTCAGTGCTTTTCTGCTATTCACAGGATTTTCAATTGCTGATTGTTTCGGGATTGCTTCAGGAGTGGGCTGCCACATCCTTCTCCCATTTTTGTAATGCTGGGGATTGAACCCAGGGCCTTAGAGAACACAGAGTAGCACTCTCCCAGTTCAGCTAAACCTCAACCCCATCCTGGGAGATAGGGTCTGTTTTTTCAATTATTGTTAATTTGGGGTCTGAACAACTTCTGACTTCTGTGCCATGCTGAGAGAATGGTGTTTGTGTGATTTTGCTGTTCTCATTGTTCTTTACCATTTTTTGAGAAGTGGAGAAAATCACATTTATATACACCCTTGCTTCCACTACCAGTCCATTTTTTCAAGCTATTGACAAAGAAATGAGGAATTGATATGGTGGTGAATGTTGCCACCCAAAATATCAGAGTTAGCTTGCACAGAAAAATGGGTGCAAAAGAGACCTATAGGAAATTGAGCATCAATGAATTTACCACTCTCATATTTTAAAAACTTCTGGCATAGGAGATATTAAAGGATAGAATGGTCAATGTGACGACATGCCAGCCTTACAGGTTATCATTAAAGACATTATTAGATAATTAAAAGTGTGACCTACCAATGGCACAGTGTAAGTATAATGTGGATAACAACAAATATAGACAAAGGTTATTCAGTATCTTCAGAATCATCTTTGATTTCCATTGCAGACAAAAAACTAAACTAAACAACGCATTTGCAGATACCAACTGCCACATTCTAGACGGATGGCTTATTTTACTTTCATGGTAAATGATGCCATTTCATCACGTTATGTTACAACAGAATATCCTGAACCACCTCCTCAGTGTGAAGAATTGAACATCTGCTCGTATCAGACACTGTTTAATGATGTGTGCCAAACTTAATGTAACTTCCACCTGACACTTCATTGCTATGCCTAAAGCACCATCTTACATTACCGAGCATTTCTCAGTATTCTAACATTGTTGTCATCAACCGAACACTGCAAAAAATTAATTCACTCATTAAATGTTATCATATGTCCCCCATTCTGTGATATATGTGGAAAAGTAAATTAGAAACACTTCATTTCCATTTCTTATGTGAATCAAGATAACAGGATATTGCTTTCATATGATTACAACTACCTTAATCTTTGCTGCTTCCCTTCAGGGATCAAATATTACTAAGGAAAGGAAAATTCTTCTCTGCTGATTGTTTTATGATGACTTAGCTGGCTGCTTTGGAGAAAAAGGGGGGGTGTCCATTTTGCTTTCTCTCAAGAATTTTAGCAAAGCCACCAAAAAAGTATGTATTTTAGCTCCCCTTTCATAGCCTTCACTATAATTATTTTCACTCATTTTTGGTCCATAAAAAAATGCTATTTACCAAGGGTACCAAAAATATATTCACACTTTAAGTATTAAAATTGTAATAATATAACAAAAGATGAACATAAGTCTCATTTGACTTCTGCAATTACAAGAAGTGCTCAAAGTGATTACCATCATAATTCAACTGTGAAAAGTAATACATGGATAACATCTTAAAATTTGTATACATTTCTGGCTCTCCCAGTATAGAGTGTAATTTCATTTTCATGCTTACTACTGTATTCATATATCGTGCTTTGCAATTTTAGTATTTAAGAAACTTTTCCATTTCTTCTAGGTTCCCTAGTTGATTTGCAAAATGTTATGCTTGTTCATTTATTTAAATTTTCCTAAAATCTATAATTCTGTGCCCTTTTTAATTCTTGACATGTTTTGGTTGATTATTATATTTCTGATCAGGTTTGTCCAGAATATTTCTACTTTCTAATTAAAGAAAAAATTTTATCCTTTAGTTAATGAATCTATATTTTGGACTAATTTATGCTTTTAGCTTTACATATTATTTTCTTCTCCTTTCAAAGTTATTTCATTGTTTTCTATGTTGAGGTTTTTAGTCATTTTCTTTCTTTCTTTGTGTGTGTGTGTGTGTGTGTGTGTGTGTGTGTGTGTGTGTGATACTTAGGGGTTGAAGCCAGGACCTCATACATACCTTGCAAGCCCTCTACCACTTAGTTGTACCCCTGGCCCGTTTTTTAATTTTTTTATCTTGAGGCAGGATCTAAATTACACAGGCTACCTCTGACCATGAACCTATGATCTTCCCACCTCTGCTTCCCAAATCACTTTAATTACAGGTGTGAGCCACTGCACCTGGCCCTATATTGAGTTTTTCTAGTTGTCTAACAAGTATATTTAGAAGTATAAATTTATCAGAATTCTTACATTCTAATACATTAATAGCTTCTCATTTTAGATTTTAATCCAATTTTTTGTGTGTGAATATGACATATATGTCTGAGAATACTGTGCTCTGGGCTTATAAATTTGAATAATCATTAGATCAAATCTGTAAGTATCACAGTATGCTCTAATCTAATCTACATCAATGGATTTCTGAATGAGTTTTTTAATGTCTTCCACCCTATGAATTTATTTCCTCTTTTTAATCAGTTTTGCTTTATATAGAATAAATCTGTTATGTTTATAAAAGTCCATCATCATGTTTTCTTAATGGATTTGATTGATATCTCTTTCAGTGCTTCATACTTTGATTTCCATACTTATTTGATATTTTGCCCTGCTGCTTTCTGCTGAAAGACAAAAACTGGGATATCTTTTATGACTTGTTCCTAAAGTTGTGGTTCCTTTGGTTTTAGATGTTTCCTGAAATAACTTGGAGTTGATTTCTTTTATCCAATCTCAGAATATCTCCAGAATTGGAGAATTTAATCTACTAACATTGGCCAGGGTGAGTGTTATGTTTGGAATTATGTTAGTCTCTTTGTTTTTCATAGTTTTTGTTGTTTCTTTTCCTCCTTATATTTTGTTTAGTTTGGACCTCCATTCTAATTATCTAGAATCCAAATATCCTACTTGTACACAACTCTTTATGCTTGTTTCTAACTACATAGAGTTAATGTCACATAGTCTTGTCAAAGAAAAAACAAATGTTAGCTCCTACTTCCCTTCATTTCTTTCAAATTGTACATGAAGGTAATGAAAGTAATGCAGGGTTTTTCTTATAATAAACAATTATTTGGACATAACTTCAACTTTATCCATTTTTTTAAGATTCTCCCTCCCACTGATTTCTTATAATTCATGGCTTTTTCTTCAGGCATATTTTTCATTTTGCTGGAATACACGCTGGTTTTTTTCCTCAATGAGGTTTGCAGGTGGTAGAATTTGTCTTTTTAAAATATATCTGGAAAAACATTGTGCCCTCAGATGAATAAGTGTTTGGCTGAACACAGAAATATGTGCTCAAAACTTTTGTCTTCCTGGGTCTCATGTTGCCTTTGAGAAGTCTGATGTCAGTCCAGTATGTCTGTCTTTTTCCACTTAATGCTTGGAAAATTCTCCTTGTGTCCAGAGAGACCTCTTCCATTTTGGTAAGGCTGCAGCATACCCTGTCACCCACAGGCTCTCTATTAAGTTGTGGCGTATTCTATTATTTTTGGAGTACTTTTTTTCTCTTCAGTTTTCTTCTTTGTAAGCTCCTAATTGATACATTTTGAAACTTTTGGCGCTCTTTGTATTTCATATATCCCTTTGGCTTTTGTGATTTTTGGACAGGTTCTGGGAAATCTCTCCTGATCAATACTTTTGGATATTGTTTTAAGGCATAAATTGTGTTCCTTTTGCTGTTCAGGTTAAAAACAGAGTATTTCAGTTTTCTGTTTTAATTTAGATAATCATATTTCCTATTCCCAAGCCCTCTGAAGATATTAGCTGTTGTAGTTTTATAGTGTATTCTCTCATATTTACTGGAAAGCAGTAAATATGCTCTTTAAATTCATCATAACCTCAGATATGAAGTCTTCTATGGCGTCGGTGGTGTTGGTTAACTTTTTGGTTGTCTGGGGCTTTCGACTTGTTTTTGTGTTTGACTCACTGTTAGAATGTTTGTGGCTAGACTTCCTCCTGTTACTGGGGGAAGGTGTGTGGAATACCAGTGGCTAATCCTCTGGGAAAAGGGCCTGACTCTTCCCACCTGCCAAGGTGGTAGGAGGAGGCTGGTCCACCTGCTGATGGAAACCCCAGTCCTCTGAATGTGTTCTTATGGCCTCCACCCTTCTGTACCTGATATGCAAAACTGATTTTAGAGAAACTTCAAGTCTGTATTACACACAGTAGCTGTTTTCTCTTGTACCTATTTGAGTTTAGTTTACCCATCAATTTAATCTCTTTTGCCTTGTTTATTTCAAGTATTGTGCAAATTCTGTTCTGTTGATGGTTCCTCTGTTCCTTAGTGTTGCTATATGTTTATTTTATTTATACATGAAATTCATAACCTGAGAATTCAACAACATGAAGAAACGCCCTGCCTATAAAAACACCTGCACTGAGGCTTTGGGGTCCCCTAACTCTCGTCAGGTCTCCTGGGGAGAGTGGACACAACAGAATGTCCTTGAGTAATTGCCTCTATCCAACTCCAATAAAACAAAATTTAAAAGCCCATCTTACAGTTTTCCCTTGACCTTCAACTCACTTTTCAAGATCTTTTCTAGACTTTCCAGCAGTGACTCATTCTTTACCTGGCTAACCTGCCAAGAACTCTGCATGACTCCATTTGATGCTAACATGAGCATACCCTGGATTGGCTTTGTTTCCTACAACCACAAGTCCATATTGAAAAAGATAAAAATCATTTGGAAGAAAGATCAAAAATAAGGCAGAGAAGTCATGATATAACTGAGAATGGAGGAACTGGGTGGGAAAGCACCCGAGGGCCAACAGCCTCAGCTGCAGACAATCACAGGCAGTGATGAATGGTGTGACACAAGGTCATCATTATCCCCATGGATGGGGACGGCATGAGATGGCAATGAATATGTTGGAGGAAGAATAATATAACCTCATTTGGTATAGATGGGTGGTATTAGCATTTAGGCTGCTGGAGAGAAGAATGTGTTGACATTATTTATAGCTACAATGCAGAGCCATGACAGAGATCCATTGTAAACAATGCCTTCCAAGGCAGCTGCTTTCCATTAAAAACATATAACACAGAAGAGTTTGTAAAGGGTGGCTTGGGTTGGCGGCATTAAAAAGGGCTGTCATCCTCACTAAATCTGGGACTCATTCTCATTCCTATTTTTATTTCCACTTACATTTTTTATATCTTACCAAGCTTTCTAATTTTTTAACCAGCAAATTAAAAAAAGCACAGTTCTATTTAGAGTTCTCATTACTTGAAAATGGGCCAAATTACACATTTTTCCAAATACAAGGAAATTTTATATAAAGTACTCTCCCATAACCCTACCAAAGAAATATATATATATATATTTCTCTATAAAGAGCTTTAATGCCTAACTCTATTATGGAATTTCCATTCCCAGAGGAGAAGTTTTACTTTATGTGAAAATAGGTTAAAAGGTCATTAATGGTAATAAAAAAAAAAATCCAATTTTAAGTGAAAAGGAACTACTAATATCCTCAGGGTAGAATGCATTAATTGAGAAACATGACCTAGATAAGTCCCTACATATCTAATGCCAATCTTTAGTTGTAAAACCACAGGATCCTGACATCAGAGGAAATTAGTGCTCCTGAAATGAATAATAAGTTCTGATAGAGAAAGAAGTTTGAGACTTCAAAACATTTTTGCAAGATTGACTTTAGAAGCCAAAGACATAGAAATCGTATAACAAAATATGTATAAATTTCTTCTAAATTCTTTTTCCTCCCACATTTCCAACTCCTTTCCTGATAGCTCCCTCCCATGTACAGGCATAAGCCAGTCCTGTGGATGGAATCCTACCATAAACACTCCTGCCTGGATCCTCTACCAAGCATTTTCAGCCTCCCTAGATCCAGGCACAGCCTCTTCTAATTTCTGTACCACTCAGTCCAACGTGTCCTCTTACAACTATTCCTCTGTCTCCTTTGCTTTGCCTCTTGTCTAGATTTCTTGTTCCTTCCACATTACCACCATAGTTTGTACCCATAGTTGATCTTATCCTTCTCAATGCAGGATACTGGACAAGATGACGGTGGCTCCAGGATCATTTCTGTAGGGTATGAATCCATTCTAGTCTCCTATCCATTGGAATCCTAGTTTTTACTCTTATCCTACCAGCCAATGTCTGGATTTCCATCACCTGCCACAGTGGCATCTCCTCTTTCTGAGCAAAGTCCATCCAAAGAGCTTATTTTTGTTCACCTTACCTCTCAGACGAGGTGGATCATCAGGTAGTCTTTAAGCAGGGTTCTAGCTGGAGTGACAGAATAGCAAGAAGTGCAGGTTCTATAGCCAATGTTGGGCTCTGCCACCTAGTGACTACACAACTTACACAAGTCATTACCTTTGAGCCTCAGGTTGCCTATGAAATGGAGGTAATTCTGTTGCCTCCTTTATAGCATTACTATGAGAAAAGAGTTAATCCATATGATATTCTTAGAATGACAAATACTATGGTATTACTCCCCCAAATGATTTTTCTTTGTACTTAAGTGCAAAATCAAAGTCCTTCCCCCTACAAAAAAGAGACATCTGTCCCTATGAACTAAGACCCAGCAAAATCAATTTAGGCAGTATTTAACTCCTCACACAGAGCTTTCCACAGTAATTTGCTTTCCTTCCTCTTATGTGGCACTTGCTGTGCATATTACAAAGAACAATCATTCCCTTGCTCTTCACATGGGATTTTGATTTTCCTCATTGAGCCATTAGTAATTATGGTCATTAACATTACTCATATGTTGTTAAATACTGGAAAAGGCTAAGTGCCTCGTGGGACTCATCACAGAGCAACAGGTCTTAATTTTGTTTCCAATTGGGCATTATCCTCAGAACACTCTCCAAAGAGTTCTCAACAGGACAAACAGTGGCTAATGCTTCTTGTGTAATCAGTATTATCTCAGAATCTTCTGGAACACGCCATCTACAAAAGTATCATCACCTATCCTCCTGCAGAAAAATTTGTTTTTGAGGTATCCCAAACAAACTATTCCCTCAAAGCCTTAAATTCATTATCCCTAATTTTGTTTTGCATGTATCCATGGCTAATTATGATGAGAAATGTGAATTTAAGATAATCATTTAAATATATTGCCCATGCTGGTTTCCCCCTCACAGCAGGCCCAGATCCAGCTCCACCAGAGATCTAGGTACTCATTGTGCGGGTGGGTTCTTCGGGTTTAAGAGGGGAAGACTCCTGCCCAAGACAAAGAAAGTGGACTAATGACTGGTAGTTCTCAGATACTGCTGAGCCACTCAGACCATGTAAAGATTCCAGTGAAGTAGGAGTAAGAGTAAACGCTAAGTCCCAGGGGTTAGGTGTGGGAATGTAGTGGGGAATGTGATGCCACAAATTCAAATTCAGATAAGAGACGTGGAGTGAAAAGAGTGCACACATAAGGGAGTGAGTAGATTCTGAGTGGCAGTTATGGCCTGGTGAATGTTCAAGGCTAAACTTCAGGCTAGCAGATGAGTGCGTTTGGCTTTTTGAAAGATTCTCTTCTAGATTCCAGTGCCCCAAACTTCACAACTTCTTGTTTCAATAATCATCTCCACTAATATCTCAGCCTGAAAGTCTCCCTGAATCATTTTGATTAGAAGATCACCTAATCATTTACCCAACATTCTAGAACATCCAACTCTTGCCAAGACCAACCAAAGTACTAGAGGCAAAGAAATGAATCTCTGCCCACAAAGAGTCTGTTCTTTACTAAGTTTGATTAACAAGAAAACAGATTGCCTATGAGTGATCAGCAAACACACTAGAGTCAACCAAGAAATGCACTGTTACCCCTACATGGGAGGGCCTGGAGCGTTTCACAGGAGGCAGCATTTTTTGGCTGGATGGGAAGGAATGATGGATGAGCCTCATCTTACAAATTAGGGGGAAGTGGTATTCCAAGCAGAGGGGCAATTTATAATAACAAATGTGTGACACTCATTTGAGGCTTGAGATGAAGTGTTTAGAGAATAGTTCAGCATGGCTGGCTCTGACATATATGTTTATGGGTCAGGGCTGGGGTAAGGATGTGAATATTAAACTTAAAAGGAAGAGGTAGGGAAAAGAAACCACAAAGAACACTGCCAGTCATGTTAAGGAGTTTGAAGGACCACAATCTGATTTGAATTAGAGAAGGCCAAGACTGAAAGCAAGGAAAGTCAGAGCTGGGGCAATAATTAGGCATGAAATAAGAATGAGAGAAGGTAGTGGTTGTGTCTATGTCTAGAAGTAGGGAAGTAATTTTGAAGGAGAAATATTAACTGAATGTGGTGACCAACTGGAAAAGACGGTCAGGAAGAAAGGAATCTTGAAATTTTCACTTGCTTCTAGGTTGGAAAACTACCTAAATGAAAGGACCATTAAGCAGGACAGGAAAACATTGTAACAAATAGATCTGGTTGGAAAGGTAACAAGTTCTATCCTGGATAGGGTTTGAAAAGCCCATAAGACAACCAGGGCTGGGGTTTAGCTCAGTTGGTAGAGTGCCACTCTGCACTCTCTGAGGACCCAAGTTCGATCCCCAGCACTGCAAAAATTGGAGAAGGATGTGGCAGTCCACTCTCAAAGCAATCCCAAAACTTAGCCATCGAAAACCCCATAAAGGTCACTATGAGTAGAACACAACTTGATGGCACCTGACCTGGTAAGACAACCAGGGTAAAATGTCTAGTGTGTCTGTGAAGTTGGAGCCAGGGAAGTGAGAGCTTTGAGAGTCTCAGTGGGTGTGTAACTCAGAACCCTGGGAATGGATGAGGTCACTCAGGGAATACCTGGAGACAAAGGCAAGAACGAGCTGTAACAAAAGCTGGAAGCACACCCCTTTGAAAGGGTGAAAGATAAAGGTTGAGGGAGACAGAGTGAAATGGATGAGGATGGCCAGAGAGAGGTGGTAGAGATCTATCAACAGTGATGACAACAAAAGACACAGTTTCAAGAATGTAATCATGGACAAGCACCAGTTGTTGTTAGGTGCCCTCGAATCATAGCGACCCTTGGGAGTGGGTTGGCATGTCCTTCTCCCATTTTTGCAGTGCTGAGGATTGAACCTGGGTCTTCAGAGTGCAGAGCACCACTCTACCAACTGAGCTAAATCTGAACCCAGACAACCACCTACCCAAGTTAAGTAAGAACTAGAAAACAGCTCCTGGACTTGGGAATGAGAAAACCATTGGTAATCATAGTAAGGATAATTCCTATATGGGGTTGTTGCTTGGCAGGTTCTGATTGGTGATGGAGGGGTGGAGTATGGAAAATGAAAGATGAGTGGGAGAAGAGGCAAGAGCAATGGGAGATGACAAGGTCAAGTCAGGGAGGGTGAGTTTACCTGTGAAATGCTTGATTGTGGAGAGAGAAAGGTGAGGAGGATAAAGAGGGCCAGCAGGCTAAGAACAGGGTTTGATTTTAAGGACAAGACACCACAGCATCTTTGCAGCTTGGGAAGAGAGACACTGAAGACATGGGATGGACTGGCTTGCAGCAGCCAAGCTCCCAAGAAGTGGGAGGAATGACTGGAGTCCAGGTTGGGATTTTTCCTTTCACTTCTATGGCCCTGCTCTACTGGAGAGACTAAGACAAAGGCAGAATCCAGCAAGTGAGAGCCAGGAGACTTTCAGGACCTAAAAGGAGATCAAACTTCCAGGCTTTCCATTCTTGTTGTTGTTGTTGTTGTTAGGTGCCCTAGAGTCGGTATCCGACTCATAGCGACCCTTTATACAACAGGGGAAACACTATTGTCAGTGCTTCTCTGCTGTGCATAGGGTTTTCAATGGCAGATTGATTTTTTGGGGGAGGGGGTTGCCAGGTCCTTCTCCCAGCCTACAGCTTCTGGTGTTCCCAGGCGGTCTCCCATCCAGGTACCAACCAGGCCCAACCCTGCTTAGCTTCCGAGATCTGACGGGATCAGATGCCACAGGGCTACAGCTGCAGGCGGCCTTCCCTTAAACAGATTTTATTCATGTGGCACCCAAATCATCAGAATCACCGAGGAAGAAATGCCAGCACCTATGGTTTCAATTGCTCCCTAAAATCACTGCACCATCTTATTGTGCTTGGGAACTATTGCTTTCAATTACTTTAGGCATCTATTTAATCATCAGCAGTTTGGTGAAATGTGTCTTTTTCCAGCTAATGTTAATCGATTACTCCATGTGGCTTTTAAATGTCTCTTCTTAACACTAATGTCAATGATACTCATTGACTTGTGACTTAAATTCAGAACCTTCTAATAAAATGAGTGTAGGTGGGTGCTGTGGCACATACCTGTCATTCCAACTACTTGGGAGGCTAAGACAAGAGGATGGTAGGTTTGACAGGCCCAAGGCAGCTTATGCAACTCAGCACAAGAAAAAGATAATAAAAGAGGGGCCTTGGGATGTGGCTCAGAGGCGGAGTGCTTGCCTAGCATGCACGAGGCTGGGTTCAACCCCTAGGTCTGCAAATAAAAAAATGTTTTAAATCTAAAAACTTAAAAAATGGGTTTAGGTTTTTCTATAAAGGTGTTTGTTTTTAAATGCCATCTAAATAGCTAAATAGCTGGAGTGTAGCCCAGTGCGATAGTGCTTACCTGCCGCGTGTGAAGCCCTGGGTTCCATCCCCGGCATCACACACACATATGCACACTCAACGCCATCTATGAATTATATTCTTCAAATTCTTAAATTGAATTTGCCCTCACAGTAGGAAATCTAATGATTTTAATGGAAAAAATGTTTCTTTCTTATAACTGGAAGTTCTTGATTTCCTATGTGGAGACCATAACTTTCACTGATTCCAAAAATAGGAAATCAGTTCATGGTACATGAAAAATTACAGCTACTGATGACAGTACAGTAGACATTTAGAAAACTTTCTGACATAAGCCACTGATGACACTGAGGCCACACCCTACTTGACGTTTTTGCCTGTCTTTATTTTGTGGGGTTCTTTTCTTTCCTGGTCCCCTAGCATGAAATGGAAACATGGATGCAGGAGGCTCAGTTAGTTGTTGTTGTTGTTAGTTGCCATCAAGTCAGGTGTGACTCATGGCGACCCTCATGGGGTTTTCAATGGCTATTTCAGGATTGCTTTAGGAATGGATTGCCAGATCCTTCTCCTGTTTTTGCGGTGCTGGGGATCGAACCAAGGGCCTCAGAGAGTGCAGCACGGCACTCTACCCACTGAGCAAAACCCCAGCCCTGCTCAGTTAGTTACTAATCATAAAATGGACTGGGATCAAAGCCCAAAAACACACAGAAATGTGCTTCACTCTCAAGACACTGTGCAAATCCTTCTGTCACTCACTCATAATATTCAAACAGTTCATGCTTCCTTATGGTGTGCCAATCAGTGGAGGTAAACAGATGGTACCAGAGGATATAGAGACGTGTGAAGCTGCTGGCCCCAGAATTCCTCACCAGGGCCAAAAAGACTGTGTGGCTGCTGCCGGATTCACCTTCACTCTGGCCACACTGGCCTCCTGAGTTTCCAAGCCATACTTGACCATCGCCCCTGCCAACCTCATCCCCCAGTTCCGGCCTGCCGGCTTCCTCACCTTCATGCTCCAAGTGCCACGCTCTCCCCTGCCCTTGGTGTGACTTGTTCCTCATCTCTCAGGACTCAGCCCCTGAGCCACAGCCACACCTTGTGATGGCCACATTCTCCAGCTTATTTCCTGGACTGAAATTACCTCACACAGTTACTACTTTTATTTGTAGGATTATTATCTGTCTTCCCTACCAGAATCCCACAAAAGTGCACGGTCTGTCCTGCTCATCACTGTCCTGATCTTTGCTAAATGGTACCTTGAAAGATGATTATCTGTAGATGTGGCCTTCAATCTCTTTTATCAGTGAAATTTTTATGTATGCACAGATGCACATACAAATTTATAAATGTCTATGCTATATGTATGGGCTGGGATTTGGCTCAGTTGGTAGAGCGCTGCACTGCAGTCTCTGAGGTCCCGAGTTCAATTCCCAGTACCGCAAAAGTGGGAGAAGGACCTGGCAATCCACTCCCAAGGCAATCCCGAAACAGTCAGCCATTGAAAACCCTGTGAGGGTCGCTGTGAGTCGGATACCGACTCGACGGCACCTAACAACAACAACAATGCTATATGTAATTTAAAACATTTACATTTATGAAAATATTTAGAGATACAAAAGAAGTTCCAATATTTTCTTCCTAAAGAAAGTCAAATGTATCATTTTGCACTCAGCCATCTAGGGAGACTATGTCTTTAGCAGCTCACCTATGTGCTACTAACACTTAACTGGTATTGTGGAGTCAAATTAGACCCCCGGTAGAAGCCAGACGTGAGGCATTGTAGCACTTACCTAAGTTTAGCTATGTGCAGCAAGTAGTCATATGTAATTCAGAAGCATGATACCAGTTAAGGGTTAAGAAAGTTCCTCCCCAAAATGTCCCAGTACCTGTACACCATTAAAACACATTGAATCTGGGCCCAGAGCCTCATCCCCTTATTTAATATGCATTTTCTCAGGAATCAGTGAATAGATCCTGGGGACTAAATCTCCCATGTGTCTGTCAGCTTGCTGTGCTATGGGGGCTTGCATGTTGCTGTGTTGCTGAAAGCTATGCCACTAGTATTTCTGATACCAGCAGGGCCACCCATGGTGGACAGGTTTCAGGTAAGCTCCCAGACTAAGACAGAGGAGGGAGAAGGACCTGGCAGCCACTCCTGAAACAATTAGCCATCAAAAACCCTATGAATAGCAGAGAAGCACTGTCAAATATAGGACTGGAAAATGACCTCCCCCCTCACGCTGGAAGGCATTCAAGAAATGACTGGGTGAAAGTTGCCTCCTCAATGGAGAGTTGACCTTAATGATGGGAATGAAGTAAACCCCCTGGAATCTCCTTTTGCTGATGTGGCACTACTCAAAATAGGAAAAGCAGAGGCTGCAACCATGGACTCAAACATAAAAAGACTGTGTGCATGGCACAGTGTTGGGGAGTGTTTCATTCTGCTATACATAGCCTTGATCTGAGTCAGACCTAACTCAAGGACATTTAAAAACAACAACAAAAAGGGACTAAATGAGGATAATGCTTTCCCCTCCACTTCCAGTCATATCCAGGGATTTTAACTTTTTTTTTTTTTTTTTTTTTTTTAAGAAATAGCCAGGAGGATTGGAGGGTCCTCAGCCCCAGAGGCAGGGTGTCTGGTACCCTGAATCAGGCAGCCATGAAGCCAGTACTTCCTCTGCCCTGTGGGTATTAATCCGCATTTGTCGTCACTGGCCTAAGCATGGCCAGAAGATAGGGAAGGCGGGGAAAGTGGGAAATAAAAGTGAACTCGAGATCACCATAGAATCAAGAGCTCTCTGTGCCTTGGGCCTGAGCAGCCCACCTAGATAAGCAGGGTGGAGGCACCACCAAGGCCTAAAGCATGTGGCCAAGGGAACCGCTTCCCCACCTGAGCACCCAAACTCTCCACTGCCAGGCAGCCAGGCTTTAACTCCCTTGCCTCTTATCTCTGTCATCTAGAAAAACAAAGCTATTTGAGAAATCCTGATACTTTGACAACAAAGTCAATATTTTAGGAAAGTCAGTATTATGGAAATATATTATAAAAACGTGCAAAAACAGTATAATGACGTTTCCGATGGGTAGAATTCTGAGAGTAAATCTGAGAGTAAAATGGTTTTGGTGTAGGGTGAGGGCAACAGAACAAGGCACTGGCCGACCTAATCTAGAAGCACTGGCGAGGGAGGTGGTAAAGAGCAAAGGAAAACAAATATCAACTAACATATGAGGTTGAGGAAAATTTGAGAGAATGCTTTGTCAGTGTTTACCCAAATATTTGTGAAAAAAAAAGAAAGGGAGAAAAATATACATTGCTAAAACTGATCCTAGAAAGAAAAAGCAATAGAAAAAAATAAAAACCCAAAATGTTAAAAACTTCCTTACAAAAAGCACATGTGCAGATGTCACAGGTGAGTTGAATAAAACCTTCAAGGTTCAAACTCAAATGTTTAAAATTTTCTAATGCAAATGTTGAAAACACAAACTGAATTTATTTTTCAAATTCCACATGAGAGCGGTATAAAAAACTGACAAAGATGGCAAGTAAAAAAACTGTCGTCTAATCTGACTCATGAATATTAATGCAAAAATTCTATATAAAAATGTAAGCAAATAGAAGCCAGAGACATGCTGCAAGAATGATGTATCACTATGCCAGAGTGATTCAATATTAAGAGACTGATTAATGTAATTCACTGTCAACAAGTCAAAAGAAAAAAGCCCTGGATGATTAGTTGTACAGATGCTGAAACTGTATTTGACTTTTAAGATCTGAAAAGTATGGAGAATTTTAATATTCAGTGAAATATAAATAATGGAAACTCTACTGCATGTTAAAATTAACATTTTGGGAAATTTTTCAGCCATGCTGAATGTTAAGATAATATATGTAAAACAGAAGTTTCTGGAATATAATTAGTTATCATACATGAATTCAGTCTTACCATAATCATTAGAAACATTTGCCATAGAATCAGTTACTTTTTAAAAAGGTATACATCATCATCAATAATAGTTAACAGTTAATACCAACTAAAGTAGCCAAGAGAAAAAAATAAGAAACATAAAAGTTTGAGTAGAGAATGTTACTCACCATTTTAGAATGACTTCACATCCATAAATCCCAAGAAAATCAAATGAAAAGTAAAAGAACCTGTGGTACAATTCAGTAATATATCTGGTTATCATATGAATAGATCAGTACCAATGAGCTTCTTATATAAAAACAATGAGCAATTACAAGATATAAGAAAAAAGCTAACTTAAAATATTTATAAAAAGATTTTTAAAATGGATGAAATTTGCAAGAGATGTCTGGTTCTCTAGATGAAGAAAACTTTGAAAATACTAACGAAAAACATACAAGGTTGTGAAAATAGACACATTTTGGACAAGAGAAAGACTCAAAGTTATAAATATGTCAATTTTCTCACTAGGTTTTAAGTAGGACAAGTTAACTCTTAATATCATATATAAAATAACCAAAAAAGAAGAGTACTGAGCAGGGACTAACAATACCATAAAATAAAACATATCACAAATGGAATGATTGGTACTGGTGCCTACACAGAGACTAATAAAGCTGAGTAGAAACAGGCCAACATACCTGCAGGAACTTCTTCTTGTTAGGTGCCCTTGAGTTGGTGTCCGACTCATAGTGACCCTACTTACAACAGGGGAAACACTATCGTCAGTGCTTCTCTGCTATTTATAGGGTTTTCAGGGGCGGATTGGTTTTTGGGAGTGGGTTGCTGGATCCTTATGCCAAGTCTACAGTACCAGGTGTTACCAGGTGGTCTCTAATCCAAGTACTAACCCGGCCCAACCCTGAATAGCTTTGGAGATCTGACGGGATTGGATGCAACAATGGTACAGCTGCAGGCAAGTTACATGGTTAGTTTAATATACAAATGTTATGTTCCAGTTTTAAAATCTATTCATTGTAAACACATCAAAAAGAAAAGAAAGGTTAAAGAAATGACCAGTCTATGCCACTATCCCAAAAAAGGTGTTACTGTGTGTGCTTTTTCTTTTCTGTATCATTTTATTTACACATACAAATTTCATAATATGTGATGTTTTGTAAACTGCCACTGCTCATTTTTCAGATGTTAGGCATTCCATGTCACTTAATATTCTTCAGCAATATTTTACTGGTTACATGATAATCCAAAGGAGAGCTATATTAGAATTTTATTTATTCCTCTATAATTGGACATTTAGAAATCATAACAGATTTAAGACAAATGCTGTAATAGCATTTCTGACTTCTTCAAACAGAATTACTAGTTCAAATAAAAACATTTTTATATCTGGATATATATTCTAAAATTGGCTTTGATGATTTTATTACTCAGTATCAACAATATGTGATCAAATTCACTTCTCACCTTTCAGAATTCTTTCTTCATGGGAATAATAGGAGGGCCAGAGCTTATAAATTAAATCTTCAAGGACTACCAGATGAGAGTTTCAAGAGACTAACTCACTGGCTCAAACCCAAAATATGTATTCTCATCTTTTCCAACTCACTATGAAACCTTAGGTGCAAAGCTAAATAAGAAAGCCCACAGTTGAGAAGCACACACAGAAATCCCCGAGCTTGAGTCTCCTAATTTAAGAACTCATTAAGCCCATCATTCCCAGGTGTTATTGTGGATGAGAATCACCAGGGAGGTTGTTAAAACACATAGCTGGGCTGCACCCCAGGAATTTCCAATTCAGTAGGTCAGATTGGGGCCTCTAGAATTTGCAAATAAGGCCCATACTGTTGATCTGGGGATGGCACTTTGAGAATCAGCAATAAACACTTCCACTGGTTACTTATTATGTCCTAAACACTGTCCCAATTTCAGGGAGAGGGTAGTAAACAAAGTAAAAGAAGTTCCTTGCATCACAGAGCTTACGTTCTAATAGAATAAACAGGTGTCAGACAACAGGCAAACAACCAGATAAGCAGTATTTTGGAGTCATTATGCGTGGTTAAGTCCTTCAAGAATTTTCTAGCGTGGGAAACAATGAGAAGCCCCAGAACTGGCAGAAATGGGCCCCCACCTGTCTCTTGTTATCAAAACTTATCTACCTCAGGTGCAATTTTTTGGACTTTGCCAATAAAAAGAGCATGCCCTGAGGTTTGAATCTAATAAACTAAGCAAAAGTTCAGCTTGGTTCTCATTTTTCATCTGTGTCCTTTTCCTCTGGCTTGTATAATACAGGGTTGGAGCCAGGACGAGGGCACAAACTACTTGTTAGGTTTTAGCAATTCTTTCTCAAGCCAAGCAAAAGTTCAATGTAAGCAGAAAAAGCAGTTAGAAAACAAAAGGAAGAATGTTGCTCCCATCTACAGCTGTGGAAAGCAGTTATACTCTTTAGAAGGGGGAGGAGAGATAATAGGTCTTTTCATATCAGAAAACTAAGTTCTCACAGCCGCTCTCACACAAGGCCTAGTTATACACAAGGAAAATGAACCGATCAATAAAGCAAAATGATATGAACAAGTTATGTATACAAACAACTTGACCTAGAATCAATGGATATGTAACAAATGACTCTTGTGCTAACACTGCTTCAAACAAAATAGGAAAGTGCCCAAAGGCAACTAAATACCAGGTATTCAATTCCTGAGAGTTCACATTTGCAAGACACCATCTTCATAAATACATTTGCTATGAGATATTAGGGCTGGGATTTAGCCCAGTGGGTAGAGCGCTGCGCTGCAGTCTCTGAGGCCCCAAGTTCAATTCCCAGCACCGCAAAAATGGGAGAAGGGCCTGGCAATCCACTCCCAAGGCAATCCCGAAGCACTCAGCCATTGAAAAACCTATGAGGGTCACTATGAGTTGGATACCGACTCGACGGCACCTAACAACAACAACAACAACATGAGATATTAGAGGACATTAAGTAAGCGATTATCCCATGCCAGCCCTTCTCCCGTATGCCCCTACATGATTGCTGTAAAGATCTCTTCTTGGGGGAAGTGCCTTGTTCTACTTTGTTTCTTTGAGCAGCTTTAAAGTAAGATATATAATAGGCAGTCTTTGCCATGAACTGCTAAACAAGCTTCTAAGCATTCACTTACCACTTGCTATTTGCTTCAGGGACTGAGAGAGTTCATTTCCACAGTTTTTCAACTTCACAGCCAGCTTTCAAATGTATTTTAAACATGACTCAGAGTAAAATACACAATTTACATAGTGAACCAACATACCCAAAGACATTCATATCCACAACAAAAACTTAAAAAGTCCTCACTCTCACTACACATGACACAAGCTGGTATGTTACTGTTTCTTTCATCTTTAATGCCAATACAATCCACAGAATTTAATTTACCACCTATTAGGACACAATCCAGTTTGAAAATCTCTGTTACAGGGTAAATACGAAATCCTACAGATCCATGCAGAACCATACTTTAAAACAAAAAGGTTGCCTTTCCTTAAATTTTCAAAGACACAGAGAAAAAATTAACAACAATGTGCGCTCACGTGGTCCTGCAGCTCAGGCTCCTACAACTCTCCATAGCCTCAAAATGCTTGCAAGTGCCTAATCTGTACCACGTGGCCTCATCTCCACTGATGTTGGACCTTCCCTGAGTGGAAAAGTCCTGGCCAACTTCATGATCCAGATCAGCTCCAAGCAGAACTTTCTGGGGTGGTGCAAGTGTTGTCTGTGTTGTAGAACACAATAGCTACTGACCTCAAGTGGTTATTGACTTCATATTTGGCTAGTATGATTGAGGACCTCAGTTTTTAATGTTGATTCATTTAATTTAGATGTAAATGTAAGCCTGAGTCTAAAATCCACCTTTTGGATGAGCAGATTTAGATTTTCTCTAAAGTATTTGCAACATCTCCATAGTGAAGAATTTAGCTGATCTAAAATTTTGTAGCCTACAGCCATAACACTGTGGCGTCTGATCCCATCAGATCTTGGAAGCTAAGCAGGATCTGGCCTGGTTAGTAGTTGGATGGGAAACCACCTGGGAACACTAGGTTTGGGAGAAAGACTTGGCAATCCACTCCCCAAAATCAATCAGCCATTGTGAACCCTGTGAATAGCAGCAAAGAAGCATGATAATAGTGGTTTGTCTGTTGTACATGGGGTCTCTGAGTGGGGCATTAACTCAACAACACCTAACAACAACAAAATTTTGTGAGGCCTCTCATAGCAAACTTTCTACCCTCCCAGCAACCTGAAATGTTTTTCTAGGATTCTAATTCATTCAATTTGGGACTACTGAATCAAGCAGGGAGTGTACAGATTTCTATAGAGACCAGAGGAAGCTTCCCCAATCTACTACCACCAACATGATCTCCAGTGAGAGGATTAGCTAACCAGTGGAATAACCTTGACCCTCTGTCTGGTACCTGGTGTCTATCTCAGCCCAAGGAGGTCCTCCTCCTCTCACTGGCTGCCCTGGGACTCTCTTTAAGCTTCTCTACACCACACACACCCACAATTGTTGTGAAGACTGCTCTACAAGTGATTATCATCTATCTTATTTGCTCCTTTTAGCAATTTGATAAGTAGCCTGCAATCTTTAAGTACCCGGTAGCTTCCTACTGCACAGGGTCTTGTTCTGAGGCATGTTTGCCTCTACAAAACACCCTACCTTAAATACATGGCTCACCATTTGGAAATCCTCACCTATTTCTTGTTATCAAAACTTATCCACTCCAGGTGCAATTTTTAGGACCTTGCTAATAAAACAGCATGCCCTGAGGTTTGAATCTTATCAACAAAGTATGCACTCAGGTAGAATGACCCTGCAGAAATTATGCCTTAATTCATTTCATGCTTCAAATTCCATCCCTTATAGCTCATCCAGAAAATATCTCTTGACTTGAAGACATTTTGGATCTCTTTAATCATATAGAGATTTCCTCTGCCTGCAGCTAGAGTGACATAAAAAATAAGCCATAAATAACTGGCTCAAAAATCCACTTAGTTGGTACACCTCTGCTATGGAATAAATGGAATAAATAGTAATTCTTCTGTGTTTCCAAGGTGCAGTTAAATTTATTTGATGCCAGTGAGGAGTGTGTTCCTTGTTCTAGATAAGGTACTTCTCAAAGCTCTGCTGTGGTCCGTCCTGAAGCCCTTACCATTGACAGAGTCAGGCTCGCTCAGCTGGCCTCAAAACATTGCATGAAGCATAGCACTGAGTCACCCAATTTCCCTTTTGGGAAGTTGAAGACAGCCATTAAAAGGTGGAAAGGCGAGTAAACAATAAAACCAGATTCAACAGAAGTCTTGACCCAATGATCCTCTCAACTTGTTCAAAGCAAATACTAGAATATGACTCACATCAGACTTTCAAATGATGAAAGTCAAAGAGGGTCATGAAAATATACAAACTCACTGCAACTTCAAAAGGATTACTGGTACCACAGACAAAGGAGAAAACTCTATCCAAGTACATCAAATTGAGATTTCTTTTCTGAGAGCTGTGAATTCCAGGGGTTTTTTTGTTTGTTTGTTTTGTTTTTGTTTTTGTTTTTTTCTTGAACACATTTTTCTCTGAAGACAACATGCTTGCCACTCTACTTAGGGACTTACCATGCCACAGGCCTTCCCCTCCATGAATTTATCAAACCAGAGCTGGGGAGCAACATCAGTGACATGAATTTGTTTTCACCATATGTAACCTCTGAGAATTTTCAATACATTTATTCCTTTTATTGATTCATTTCAATTCAAACATTATTCTCCAGTTTCCATAGGTCTTGAACACAAATGAGCACCTAACAACACTTGGATGTCTAATAGGCATCCAAAGTTAGCGTGTTCAAGTGTGGGCTCTTAAAGTCATACACCACAACCTACTCTTTTCAGTCTCCCCCAGCACAGAACATGGCAGTTCCATACTTTCAAATGCTTAGGCTAAAAACACAGAAATCATCCGAGACTCCTGTCTTCATCTTAAACCCTACATCCAACCCATAAGCAAAACTTTTGATTCTACCTTCAATCTGGAGAAATATGCAGAATCTGCTGCACATCACTTCCACTACCACTTTGGTCCAAGTCATCACCTCTCACCTGGACAATCACATGGCCCCCTGACTAGTCTACTGCTGCCTCCCTTGAACTTTCATTTTCAATGCTGCATTCAAATGGTCTGCTAAAGTGTAGGCCAATTGCTGTTATCACAAGATCTTCTGTAACCTTTCCTTATCACCTAGAACAAAAGGAAAGGTTCCTAGTGTAATCCATAGAGCCCTACGGGATTTGCCTCCTGCCCCGACTTCTCTGACCTCATCTTGTGTCACCCTGCCCCTAGTTCACTCTGCTACAGCCCCTGAAATGGCCTACTTGCCATTCCTTCAACAACTTGGAACAATCTGGATTCTAAGCCTTTGCACATGCTGTCCCCTCTTCCTAACACTGCACCTCTCATACATGGTTCATCTTTCACCTTAGAATTTTACTAAATGTCACATTCTTAATGAAGATGTCCCTCTATTTTCAATATCAAATTACAAGTCCTTCCACATGCTCATGCGTGTATGTGCACATGTGTGCATGCACGAGTACACACACACGCACACACTCCTCTTATCCCCTTTCCTGCTATATCTACAGCATTTATCACTACTGACTATACCATATACTATATTTTACTTATCTTCTTTGTTGTATTCCTTCCCTGATTAAGCTCTTTGAATACAAGGATTTTTGCCAGCTCTATTTCACCGTTAAGTCTTTAGCTCCTAGAACAATACCTGGCATGTAATAGGCATTTAATATGTATTATTTGCAGAACTGGAAATCATAGATGTGTTGTAGATTTTGTGGGTTTGTAGCTCCATCTGGCATCTATTTAGGACTTCAGCTTCTAGTTTGAGGTCTCCTCTCCTTCTGTCTCCAGCAGGTATCTGAGATGGAATATCCTCACCACAAATGCCACATGCCCCCTCCCAGCCCCCATTCTAGCTCCTCATTCATCACTAGGATTGGGCTTCTACTGGTGCCCCTGATACCCATCTCAGTGCTCCAGATGCTTCTGTTCCCAAAGCCCTTCCTGTGATGATGTAATGTCCACACTGTTTCTGATCGCTTAAATTTCTCGAGACAACTTCACTTACTAGTGTAATCCTGAAAATATTTTTTTTTCTCCCTTCATTAGTAAACGCTGGTGGAGTATAGAGTAATACAGCATTGGCTTCTTCCAATATGGAACTCTTGCATCACTTTTGGTTACAGTTTTATCAACTTACTAGGCTTATGGAAACTTTTGACTAATAGGTAGTAAAATTCACATGCATATTTGGGTTATGGTCCCCTATTTTTCCCATGTACTCATGAAGTTGCATTGCTTACATTGAGATTATCTTCTCCCCCTTTATTCCTCTACGTTAATTCTCCTACCCATTCTACCTTCCATAATCTTTGCTTCCCTTTGCTAGTTCCTTCCCTCCTCTTTTCTACTCTTTATATTGTCCCTTCTTCACTCAGTTTAACTGTACCTTTTTATGTATTAACTTATGTATAGGATTTTTTCTTCCTTTAAGTAAGATAGTTCAGCTCCCACTTATGAGTGAGAGCATATGGTATTTTTTTTGAGCTTGTGTTCATTCACTTAAGATGATATTCTCCAAGTTCATCCATTTTGCTGCAAATGACATTATTTTTTTTATTCCCGAGTGTATTCCATTGTGTATATATGCCATAATTTTTTAATTCATTTTTCTGTTGATGGGCACCTTAGTTGATTCCATATCCTTGCTATTATGAAGAGTGATATATTGAATATGAAGATGCAGGTGTTTCTGTGGTATGATGACTCATCTCCTTTTGGGTATTGTCCAAGTAGTGATATAGCTGAGTCGTATGGCAGTTCTATTTTTAGTTTTCTGAGATATCTTCATATTGATTCCCAAAGTGGTAAACCAATTTATAGTAACACCAACAATGTAAGAAGTTTCCTTTTCCTCCACAACCTCATGAGCATTTGTTATTTGTTTTGTTGAACTCGATCATTCTTACTGGAGTTGGGTGGAATCTCAGAGTTGTTTTGATTTGCATTTCCCTAATGGCTAGGTATATTAAGCATTTTTTCATGTGCTTCTTTGCCTTATAAACTTCTTCATTTGAAAACTGCCTGTTCATTTCCTTTGCCCACTTGTGTATTGTGTTGTTTGTTGTCTTGGGATTTGCTTTCTTGAGTTCTTTGTAAATTCTAGAAATTAGTCCTCTGTTGGATATGTAGGATGTGAAGAGTCTCCCATTCAGTGGGCTCTTCCTTCACTGTTTGCTGTGCAGAAGGCTTTTAGTTTCATGTAATCCCATTTGTTAATTCTTGCTGCAATTTCCTGAGCAATTGGAGTCTTATTAAGGAAATGTTTTCCTATGCCTGTATGTTGGAGCATGTTTCCTACCTTTTCTTCTAGTAGTTTTAAGGTTTCTGGTTTTATGTTGAGGTCTTTTATCCATTTTGTGTTGACTCTCATGAAAATTGACAGGTATGGCTCTGTTTTCATTTTTCTGCACATGGATATCCAAGTTTCTTAACACCATCTGAAGAGGTTATCTTTTCTCCAATTTGTATCCTTAGCCCCTTTGTCAAAGATCAGGTAGCTATAGTTGCTTGGGTGTATCTCTGGATCTTCAATTCTGTTACACTGGTCTTCAGGCCTATTTTTATGCCAGTACTAAGCTGTTTTTGCTACGATAGTCCTGTAATATAAAGTTAAGAATTGTGATTCCACCTACACTAGTTTTGCACCTTAAGATTGTTTTAGCTGTATGTGGTCTTATATGTATCCATTTGAATTTTTTGTTATTTTTTCTATTTCTGTAAAATCTGTCATTGAAATTTTAATGGGATTGCTGGATCTGTAAATTGTTTTGGTAGTATAGTCATTTTTCCAATATTGATTCTGCCAATCCATGAAGAGGAGAGGTCCTTCTACCTTCTAGTATCCTCTGTGATTTCTTCCTGTAATGTTTTGAAGTTTTCTTTGTAGAGATCTTCAGCCTTTGATTAGATTGATTCCTAAGTATTTAAGTTTGGGGCAGGCTATCATGAAAGGGATTGTTGCCTTAATTTCCTTCTCTTCCTACTCACAGTTGGTGTAAGGGAAGGGTACTGATTTTTGAGTGTTAATTTTGTATTCTGCTACTTTGATGAAGGGGTTAATTAGGTCTAAATGTTTTCTAGAGGAATTTTTGGAGTTCTTTAGATAAAAGATCATGTCATCCACAAATAAGAATAATTTGACTTCTTCCTTCCTATATGTATCCTTTTGATTTCTTTCTCTTGTTTTATTGCTCTGACTAGGACTTTGATCACAATGTTGAATGAGAGGAGAGAGTGGATGTCCTTATCTTTTTCCTGATCTTAGAGGAAATGGTTTCAATTTTTTCCCATTTAATATGATATTGGCTGTTGGTTTGTCATAAATGACCTTTATGATGTTAAGATAGTTCCCTATTATGCCAATCTTCTCTAGAGTTTTTATCATGAAGGAATGTTGCATTTTATCAAAGGCTTTCTCAGCATCAGTTGAGATGATCATATGATTTCTTCCTATAAGTCTCCTGATATGTTAAGTTACATTGATTGATTTTCATATGTTGAGCCAGCCTTGCATCTGCGGAATGAAGCTTACTTGATCATAGTGTATGATCTTTTTATGTGTCGCTGAATTCTGCTTGCCAGGATTTTGCTCAGTATTTTTGCATCAATGTTCATCAGGGACATTGGTCTATAGTTCTTTTTCTTTGAAGTGTTCTTGCCTAGTTTGGGAATCAGTGTTATGGTGATTTTGTAGAATGAGTTTAGGAGTACACCTACATTTTCTACTATATGAAATACCTTGAGGAAAATAGGTATTAGTTCTTCTTTGAAGGTTTGATGGAATTCTGCTTTGAACCCATCAGGACCTGGGCTCTTTTTTGTTTGGAGGCTTTTTATTACTTTCTCTATTTTGGTGTACATAATGGGTTTGTTTAGGTTGCTTATGGCCTGGGGACTTAATTTTGGTAAATAATATGTGTTAATAAATTTATCAATTTCTCCTGTATTTTCATTTTTGGGAGTACAATTTCTCAAAGTATTCTCTGATGATATTCTGGATTTTGTTGGTATCAGTGGTTATGATTTCTCTTTTTTTTTTTTTCAATTTTGGCCTTTTCTTTCTTTCTTTTGGTGAGCCTGGCTAGGGGGGCATCTATTTTATTAATCTTTTCAAAGCACCAGCTCTTAGTCTTATTAATTCTTTGAATTATCTTTTCAGATTCTAATTGGGATATCTCTACCTTAATCTTGATAATTTCTGTCTGAGTGTTCCTTTTGGGATTGGTTTATTATTGGCTTTCTAATGCCTTGAGATGTGTTGTTAAGCTATTTACTTGGGCCTTCCCTAACTTAAACATGAAGGTGCTCATGGCTATGAACTTCCCTCTTAGAAATGCCTTTGCTGAATCCCATAAGTTTTGGTAGGAAGTGTTCTCATCCTCATTTGACTGCAGGAAATTTTTTATTTCTGGTTTAATTTCTTTGCTAACCCATTGGTCATTCTGAAGTATATTATTTAGTCTCTATGAATTTATAAAATTTCTGAATTGTTTCTTGTTTTTGAGTTCTAATTTTATTCTACAGTGATCTGATTAAGTATAGGGGATGATTTCTACTTTTTGTATTTGTTGAGGTCATTTTTGTGGACTAAATTGTGGCCTATCTTAGAAAAATTTCCATGTGGTGCTGCAAAGAATGTGTATTCCTCATCACATGGATGGAATATTCTGAAGACATCTGTAAGTTCCACTTGGTCTATGGTGCAATTTAAGTTCATCATTTCTCTGCTAATTTTTTGTTTTGATGACCTGTCTCTTGGCAAAAGTGGGGTATTGAAATCTCCCATAATTATTGTGTCTGGTCCAAAGTGTTCCTTTATTTCTAATAAAGTTTGTTTTATGAAGTTAGTGCCCCTGCATTTGGAAAGTATATACTAAATAATGTTATGGATTCCTGATAAATTGTTCCTTTTAATAATATGTAGTGTCCTTCATTGTCTCTTCTGATTATTTTGGAATTGAAGTTTAATCTGCCCAAAATTGGTAATGCAACTCCTGATTTTTTCTTTTGTTTTCCCCCTGGTTGGTATATTGTTTTCCAACCATTAATTTTCAATCTCTCATGGTCTTTATGGGTTAGGTGAGTCTCTTGGATGCCACATACCAAGGGTTTATGTTTTTTAATCCAATTGGCCAAACTATGTCTCTTGATTGGTGAGTTAAGACCATTTACATTGAGAGTAATTGTTGAGAGGTACTTATTATTATGTATCAATTCAGTACTTATGACTTGTTTTTGATTCATACTTAGCCTATTGTTTTCTTAATTTCCTCTCATGTTTATTATTCATTTCTTTGATGTTGTATGTGGGGTTGTCCCCTTGTATGCGGTGTTCATTGAAGATCCTCTGCAATGCTGGCTTGGTGGCTGTGAATCATTTGAACGGGCAATATCACGCAAATGTCTTTTACTCACCATCTATTTTAAAATATAACTTCAGTGGATAATGTAATCTTCATCAGCAGTTATTCTTTTTCAGATCTTAGATGATGTCTGTCCTTGCCTTAAATGTTTTTGTTGGAGGTCTGCTGTTATTCTGATGGATTTGCCTTTGTGGGTGAGTTTGCATGTCTCCCTTTGCAGCTTTCAGAATAGCTTCTTCACACTCTAAATTTAGCATTCCAATTAATGTGTCATGAGGAAGATCTGTTTAGGGTGCTCAATGATTCAGTTGTATAAGTATCTAGCTCTTGTCTTAGGTTTGGGGAGTTCTCATCTATTACTTCTTTGGATAAATTTCCTAATCCTCTTGTGTTGTTTTCTGCTCTTTCAGAGACTCCCCCTGAATTCTTAGGTTTCATTTTCTCATTTTGTCAGATATCTCTTGAAAAATCTTGTTGATATTGTTTCATCATTCTATCTTGGTTTGTGAGTAACCGATACCTTGTACTTTTTCTTCCATTTCAGCAATCCTATTTTCAGCTTTATCTAGCCTTCAGATTGAAGATTCTACCATAATGTTGAGTTGGTATAATTTTTTTTACATGTCTAGGATCATTGCTTGTTTGTATTGTTGTTGCTGTTTTGTGTGTGTGTGTGTGTGTGTGTGTGTGTGTGTGTGTGTGTGTGTGTGTGTTTAGGTTTTCAAGTTCTCTGGAGAACTTCTCCAAATGAGATATATTTTGGCCAGTGAATCAGTAGATTTTATGGTGGAGTCTTTGAGGTTATAAGCAAGGCTCTGAATTCTTCTTCAGGCATCTGCAGGAATCCACTTTCCCTGATATTATCTGTTGAGGTGCTTTGGTCTACAGATCTTCCCATTCAGCATGTCCTTTCATGTTTCACATGTTTTTCTGCTGAGGCTTCCCCATTGCTTGATCTCTATCCTAGTTCCCAGCTTCTCCATGTGTAAAGAGATTCTCCCCCTGGCATTCCCTTATGTTTGAGTGGTAATGAGTCACTGGTGCTTCTCCCTCCTCTGCCCCATACTTTGCTGCCTCAGTGCCCAGTGCCTAGCTCTGGCTGCAAACTCTGCAGTAAGCACTGCTCCCTCAATTACTCTCCATCCCATGCATTGCTAGCCCCTAATTGGTCCACAGCTTACACCATGTATCTTAGGCTCCCCAGACTATAACACTACTTCTCCATGTCACAATCCCTACCTGGCCCCTGATGCATCTTATTACAAATAAGTTCTCCTAGGCTCAGGGAACCAGCAGTGCCTACCACTCTTCACTCTCCCATGGACTCTCCATCCCTCAGTTTCTCTCTCTCCAGCTCATGGTTCTAATGGCACTGGCGGCCATGGCAGAAGCCATCTGTCCTGGAAAAAAATTAAAAAACACCACTCACACAATCACAGACACTTGTTCAGCCTCTTCCCCAGAGAGTCCTGGAGACTTCCACTTTGACCACTTTCCCTCCTACCAGCTGTGACCATCTGAGAGGGCCTTGCCACATTTTCCTCAGCCATGAATCTTTGCTAGGCACCCTACTCTACCTCCTTCCTGCCTCTTACTCTCAGGCAAAGCCATGCTGGGTCATTGTTCAGCTGTGTTCTTGCTGGTGCCTCCACCTATGGTCCAATTTTCATTATTCTCTGGTATAACATTTCCTAACCAGCGATGACAGTAATATTTTGAAATTTCTCAATTAGACCCCATGGAAAAGGGATTTTTCCCTACTTTCTCTCTTGCTGAAAGCTGGCAGCTCTGAGGGAGGGGTTTCCATGCAGAATCCCTCCAGCATGGATGATGGTGGGATGTCTGTGTCATTCTCTCTGGCTGGACTGGGTTTTAGGGTACCCTCTACAACCTGTCCTGTGGGGTGCACCATGAGTGTGTCACCTCCAGTCATTCTGAGGCTTGTGCTCCCCCATAGAGCTTGAACATGCCAAGGTCTCACCTCAGAGAGTGCAGCCTAAACAGCGGTAGCAGATGGCAGTGGGCTGAGGCTCTGCTGCCACCCTTTCTGGTGTGTCCTGACTTTGGGGCTCACTTGCTAATCCTACACTGTAGTGGGCAGGATGATGGTGTGTCACTCCCAGTAGATCTGAGGCCAGTACTCTCACGTGGAACTCACACCACATTGCACTCCTATCACAAACTGCTTAACCCGGACTTCCACAGTAGGGAGATAGTGAATTGTGTTGCTGGCACCAATCACACTCCTTATCCCTGGGGCTCACGTACCAGACTCTCTCTGTGAAAAGTTCTGCCCATGCATTGTCAGCAGAATGTTGGCAAGTTGCCAGGGCTATGCTCCATGTCAAATCTAAGCCATAGGCTCCCATGTGGGGTTTTCTCTAAAGCGTATGCTATCTGTATTCTGTGGGCAGGATGGTAAGGGATCATCTGTGGAACTTTTTCAAGTGCATCTCTAGTTTGGACTCCCCCTCCAAATTCCTCCTCCAAACTCTCTCCACAGTCTGTGCAACCATGTCATGCTAGTGGAATTGGTGGGTTTCTTGCCGGCCAAGTTCTGTGAAGGTAGTAATTTTCTCTTCCTGCTGGGACGAAGCTCCATGTTTCTGATGGCAATCTCTCTCTGACCTGCCACACTGATTCTTTCTCTTTAAAAAAAAAATATGCAGTTGATGCTAGCTACCTAGCTCTGTATTTCTGTACTCCTCTCTCTTATCTTACTTTTTGCTATATCCACCTGTTTAGTGTGAATTTTAAACCATTATTTAAGCTCTCCTCTTTCTCTGAGTCTCAAGGTGGGTGTTATCTGTCTGCCATCTTCAACTCCTCTTCTGAAAATATTTCTTAACCTCCCTACTTGTCAGTATTCTCAACTGTAAAATGCAAGTAATATATCTCCCATTACCCTGTTAGAAGATTGGAGTTAACATATTCAAAGCACAGAATATACTTTGTTAGAGAAGTGCTCAATGAATACTAGTTATTATCATGATCATCATTATCATTATCCTCGGAATCACTCTTGTGGGAGCCTTAGGCCCTGGCCCATGTTTCCAAGCTGCCATCAGACAGGGAACCATAGTAGATCCACCATTCAAGAGCACCCTTAGTTGTACCTGGGTATTTGAGTCCAATCCCAAAAGAATGAGGCCCATGGAAAGGCAGGAGTGATTCTTCTTCTAGATCTAAGATCTACATTCCTTTTCAGGCCCTGATTTTACCCCTGAAGAGCACCAATGTAAATACCCACTCCCTTTAAGAACAACCTTATACCCAAACTACACCATGGTGCTTTCAAATCAGAATATGCTGATCAACACCAATAGCAGGGAGTCATTTCCTTTGGTTCATCTTTCCTTAATAATAATAATTTTTAAAAATGGCAGCAGCTCTGTGATGTTAGGTAGGTTTTAAAACATACTCTGTGCCTATTATAAAAGTAGATACAATTGTATCTGCCTCATAAGTTTGTGAGTGGATTTAATAAATTAATACATACAAAATGCTTACAACAGTGCCTGGCACATGGCAAAAATTTTAAGGGTTAGCTGAATTGATTTATATTCACATTTTTATTTTCAGTGCATTATAGAAAGTAGAGCCCAAATAGAGTCTCAATGCATTGTTATTAACTAAATGAGTGAATGGATAAATCCATCTAAATTATTTTCTCATTCAGAGTCTGAAAAGGCAAGATTGTTAAAACATAAATAAATAAACACACAAAGAAAGAAACAGTAATGAAAATTAGGAGAGAATGTAGCATCTCAAAGAGCCAGCTGCTTCTTGGGAAAGGTGGCAGAGTATTGGTCTGATGATGGATCAGGGCCCCTGGGAGGCATTCATCACTTCCAATCCTGGGCTCTGCCAGAGGAAGTGAGCCCCGCCTGCATAAATTAGTGACAGGCATGACAGTCCTGACTCCTGTTCCTTCTGCAATTTCCTGTTCTGCACAGTTGCTTATGCACATTGAACAAAATGCCACTGATACATCAAAAGCAAAGTGAGGCACAGATATTGATAAAAAAATAAAGCCCATATCCTGGATTTGGTCAACCTCTAATTAGAGACATTCCCTCAAGGAAAACAGCAAAAGGGAGAACAGCTACTTCAATTATGATATGTAATAATATTGCAAAAAGCCACCCTGAAGTTATTTGGGGAAAGCGCATATATATATATATATATATATATATATATATATATATATATATATATGTGTGTGTGTGTGTGTGTGTGTATGTATATATATGTATATATATATACATATATGTATATATACGTATATATATGTATATATATACGTATATATATGTATATATATACGTATATATATATGTGCATATATATATATTGAAATACATATAGAGACACAGAGTTATCTTACAATCATAAAATGAGGAGAAAGAAGGGAGAGTAAAGTGACAGAGAAAACCTAAGTAAGTAGTATTTCTATAGTTTAAATTAGGGCTTCAAACCCCTGAAAAGTTGGGTTTAGGTTCAGTTATGGGATCAATACACTAAAATTAGAGGGAGGGCTTGGGCTCCTTTCAGGTTCTGGTTTAAATTCTATGTGTAGATACCAAGGCTTCAAACCAAACCTGAACCCTGAACTGTGGTAGTTCAAGCATTTTAAAACATTTTTCTGAGCCTGAACCTGAACCCACAGAAAATCTGCATTCATATTCATCTTTGTATCTCTAACTTTTTAAAACTTGGAAAAAAATTATTCATTGTTTAGTTCAATTGGTAGAGTGAAGCTCTGCACTCTCAGAGGACCCAGGTTTGACCCCCAGCACTGCAAAAATGGGAGAAGGGCATGACAATCCACTCCTAAAGCAATCCTGAAACAATCAGCCATGGAAAACCCTATGAGGGTCACTATGAGTCAGACCCAACTTGATGGCACCTAACAACACCAATCTCCACATAGGATTAGAATTTTAAATCCAAACTGAACCAGACCTGAACCCTAAAAACCTAAACATATTGAACTCACACTCAAATCTGAACCCAATTTTTCATGGATTTGAAGCCTGGGTTTAAATTAATGCCTGGACAGTAATGGAGGTTTTAGAGGCCACAGCCTTGGCATAAAAAAGAATCGATTCCTTGGGAAAAAATTGTTTTCCTTATTATAGGGAGGTAGTATTGTGCTAAGTAATAGATGCTTTGGGTTATTGTAAGTTCTCCGGGAAAAATGACTATGTCACTAAGCCCAGTGTTGCTACAGAAATACTCACAGTTTCACCTAAATGTTTTAACTCAATCCTCTCAACTAGTCCACCAAATAGGTTTTAAAAATCTTCTCTTTTTACCCACAAAACTGAGAGATATGGTGGCTCTCTCAATACTGGTCCATCAGTAAAGGGTGGGGTAAGCTTTGACATTCAGGCATTTAACCCTAAAGATTTAGTCTCCCTCTTCCATCATGATTCCAGCATGGTAGTCTCTCCTATTTAAGCCATATTTTAAGTGATAAGAATTCATATATGAAATTGACTTCAATCTTCAATCAGTATCTATACAAGAAGGAAAAGAAGGAACTAAAGGTGACACAGGGAATATGAAATGGAGAACATGTGTTGGTACTAGGAACCACAGTAATGCCATAGTTCATATTCTTTTCAGAAAAAAAAAAGATACTATGATTTTAATGTATGTGTCCCTCACAAATTCATATGCTGCAACAAAATATTCTATGTAATAGTGTGTTAAAGAGATGGAGCCTTTGGGAAAGTGACTAAGTCATGAGCACTCCACCCTCCCACATGGGATCCATGCCCCTTTGCTCTTCCACTTGCTGACATGTGAGGATGTGGCAAGAATCACCATCTTGGGAACAGAGACAAGGGCCTTCCCTAGACTCCAAATCTGCCACTGCCTTGATCTTGGACTTCTCAGCCTCTGGAACAATGAGAAATAATTTTCTATAATTTATAAATTACCCAGTTTATGGCATTTTGTTACAGCAGCAGAAACAGATTAAGAAAATGAAGAATGACAATATCTACCAACATTGACAATAGTGATTCTCCCCGTCTTGACTGGTGGGAACTGAAGCAACACTGACTCAAGAAACTGAAAACAAATATTAGAAAGAAAAACCTATATGCTGGGATGTAGATCAGAGATAGAGCACGTGCCTAGCATGCTTGAAGCTCCAGGTTCAAGTTCCAGCATCACACAAAAAAATTGTGTAATTCTGCACTTGTGCTATAAAAGAAAACTGCATGTGACGACCTCAAAGCATGAGTTGTGATAAATATACAAAACTAATATGTGAAAAGTAACCAAAATAATCATCCTGGCCAGAACAAAACTATATTTCCGGGAAACTAAACACACATTGCCTGCAGCCGTAGCCCTGTGGA